>CM017762.1:38073900-38278638 GCA_008009225.1 Acer yangbiense
ATCCTCCTTCCTCCATAACAAGCGTCTCGAAGAAACTCTGTTTCCCATTATGTGCCTAGAGAGCACCCACTATCTAAATACCAAAAATTGAAGAATTTGCCTTAAGGCTATTTGAGCAACATGGCAAACATTTTCATTCTTTCTAATCCACCTAGAAACAATATTTGCTTTCTTAGTGGTCTTTGGTAATCGGGCTCTAGATGTCCTAGGATCATTCATAACAATTTTATCATTCCTAGGAACATGCATCTTGGCTCTATTCTTTTCTTTTCAATCATGCTTCTAGTTTTGCACATTTAATATACGAAAGCAATGTGGTCTAATATGACCATCAAATCCACAAAAATGACATATAGGAGTAAAATAAGGAATCATACTTGTCCTTGTCTTTGTGGATGAATGGGTTCAATCCATCTTCGTTGTTGAACCGATCTAGATTGCTTCATAGCTGAGGTTGTTGCATGATTGGCCTTTTTCCTTTGTGAGCCAATTGTGGAGGAATGTTGGCTTGAGAGACCCTAGGAGGTTGAGCTTGAGGTTGCCTTTTTGGCCCCATCTTCACTTGGTGCATTGAACATTGTCCTATTTCTAACTTCTTCCTAGGAATTTGCACAATGAAGTTTCTTCGTTCCTCAAACTCTTGACAAACGGTCTTGTTAGAGGTTGAGATCTTCTTGCCATCTTCATACCCCAAGACCCCTCTGTCACAGGAACTCTTCAACACCAAGCATATGGTCAAGTTTCTTGGTGCTAGAATCCATCCTAGTCATCGACTCTTTTACTTCTTCAAGCTCCCTCTTTAGACTTTCTTCATTCCTCCTAGATAAGACTAACTTCTCTTTTAGCTTATCTTCCATCTTTTTGAATTTTTCCACTTGTTAACTTATGTGGTCATTATGAGATGAAAGCTCAAGATTTTTTTCTCTCAACATCTTGATCTTTCTTGTGCTCTTGATTGCTAAGTCATTAAACTCGGCATGGTATTTAGCAAGCACCTTTTTCTCCACAAAACTATTTATGGAGTTAGAAGAGGAATCACTTTCTTCTCCACTTGAGTCATTTTCCTCTTGACTCAATTCCTCTCTCTCACTAGCACTTTTGCTTTTATGGGAGGAGGCAAAAGCTAGGAGGTTAGCCATGAGCTTCATCACACTTGAAAGACTCATCTCTCTCAATGGAGTTATCACTACTTCCACTCCAAGTAGCGGCCATCACTTTTCCCTTCTTCTTCTCTCATGTGATTGGCACATTGATTGCTTTAGTTCTACACACAGCGGTAGCCCCAATTTCATATCGTTTTGTGTTCGTTTGTGTTCGTTCTCGAGTAAAAGCCATGGTTTTAACGCTTTAAATGAGTTGTGTAGGGGCAAAATGTTATGTTAGCCATTCCCTGGAAAAGGAGCTAAAAAGAAGCAAAGAGCAGAACTTCTTGCTTTCAGGCGACCCCAAGGTGACCTCAGGTAGCTCGCCCCGAGGTCGCTCTGCTCTCAGGCCAGGACCAGCTTGTCTCCAATCCAGGTGACCGCAAGGCGAGCTTAAAGCAATCACCCCAAGATTGCCTCTCAGCAGCTCGCTCAAGCAGCTACCCCAAGCCCGCTAAGCTCTCGGGATTTTTCAACACACGTCAAAGCGAGCGAGCCAAGGCGAGCCCAATCAAATCGCCCCGAGCTCGCTAAGCTCTCGGGTCCAGAAGTGCTCACCTTCTGGCGACCCCAGGCGAGCTCGGTGAGCTCGCCCTTCGCCAGAAAATTATTTTCTTCGTGGAATTTACTCTCTTGCCCTTGCCCTAATTAGCTCCCCTATATATTCTGCAGTGTTTTCTCTGAAACCTTACCAATTCCTTACCAAAAGATTTCAAGACTCCATTTTTACTTCACCTTCCATCCTTCATCCTTCACAAACCAGTTAGCTTCCATAACTCCCTACCATCCAAACACAAAATCTCACCCCCGTTTCTCCACATCCACTATCACTCCACCTTTTTGGGCAAGAGAGAGTGAAGAAAGATAGAAGAAGAAAGAAGAAGATCCAAGAAAAGAGAAAGCTCTCTATTAGTTCTCCTCTAACTCTTATCTTTTATTCTTTTGCCATAGCCATGTATTCATTGAATTAATCTATTGTATGGCTATTTTGTGGAATATGATGAGCTAAACATCTAGTGTTAGGATTTGAGGAAACCCCACCCATAATTTGTATTATGTATTGACTCTTACTTATTTATTACATGCTAATGCGAGTTGTATGGGTATTTTTGTGTGCTTAAGATGCTTTCATGTGATTGATCACCATTTTGAATGATTTATTGTGGTGTGTCACGTACCGACCGAAGACGCACACCACGTGTTCGATAAAATGCCCTCTATGCTTGTCTAGAAAAGTAGACCTACTTAGGCTAGCGTATAGGATTCGTTTAGTGCACCAATAAGCTTAATGAACTCAAATTGTAAATTCTGGGTAATCGAGAGATAGGCTTAGGTACGTTTCGGGTGTAACTTGCATTGCTTGACCAAGATTGTAGGTTAATAATAGGGTGCATGAATCTACAAATTGCAATTTATATGTTTTGGATGAGTAATTGAGTCTTAAATGGGCTTTAAATGTTGGGTGGGGTGGATTCAAATTCTAGCATATCTCTCTATATTATCACACTCGGGTTTAAATTCTTGTTATTTCATTATTGCATTAGAATTAATCAATTAGGTTAATTTAGTTAAGTTGTTTAGTTAAAAACCCCATCTCAATTGTTTGAATAGCAACTAGGCTAATCGATTTCGGTAATCGATCTCTCAGTCCCTGTGGGAACGAACTCTATTCACTTTTGTATTAACTCTTCGGCCTCGTCCTATTGCGAGTGTCGCCCTAAAAGAGGCTAGTCAATTTTTGGCGCCGCTGCCGGGGATTGAGCGGATGATTGATATCGATGCTAGTTAGTTTATTGCTAATTTGAACCTTTTAATTTAGTTTGTGTGTTTCTCTTGATAAGTACCATTTCTCTTGCATGCACCCTGAAACAAGGAGCCAAAATCTCCGCTTCTTGAACTTTATCCAGAGATGAAAGGATAGCTCGAAGAAATAGACGCGACGCTCGGAGAAGAGCAGAGATGGGTGATCAGAATGCACAGTTGGGGCACATGGGAGTGCCAAATATGGCAAATCAAAATCAAGGGGAATTGCATCCTCAAGCCGATCCGTGCAAGAAGGGTTGCCTCATGTTGAAAAATGAGCGTACTTTACGGGATTATACAATGCCTAGAGTCGAGCTACACCAGTCATCCATTCGCCAACCAACAATTGCAGCAAATTCTTTTGAGATTAGGCCGTCCATTATTCAGATGATTGGCACTACTTGCATATTCAATGGCTTAGTGAATGATGATCCGAATCTACACCTTCAGAAATTCAACGAGATTTGTGAAACCTCAAGTACAACGAGATTCCCGATGACTTATCAAGTTGAAGTTGTTCCCATTCCTTTGGGAAACGACGCAAGGATATGGTTGAACGCCCAACCGCCGAACTCGATCACTACCTTTGATCAGTTGGCCCAAGCCTTTTTGAATAGATATTTTCCACCAGGGAAGGCCGCTCGTCTTAGGAATGAGATCCTCTCATTTCAACAATTTGAGAATGAGAGCATATATGAAGCTTGGGAGAGGTTCAAGGAGCTTCAAAGGAGATGTCCACACAATGGCCTTGCAAAATGGCAAACTTTGCAAGCTTTCTACCAAGGGCTCACGGTGTCAACAAGGAATTTAGTAGATGCTGCTGCGGGAGGTTCGTTAATGAGTAAATCAATGGATGCGGCCAGCGACCTTCTATAGGAGATGGCACTTAACAATAGCCAGTGGGGAGGCCAAAGGCAAATACCTAAGAAGACTCCTGGTGTGTTAGAAGTGGATGAGAGGACAAGTGTTCAAGCTTAATTAGCAAGTCAGAATCATCAAATAGTGGCCCTTCAAAATCAACTAGCCAAGATGAGTGCGGGGCATAGTAATGTGCAAGTAGCCCAATGTGAGTGGTGTTTAGGGCCGCACTCTAGCATGGATTGTCAAGTTGGAAACCCGTTTGCTTCAAGCTCTCAAGAACAAGTTTCCTTTGTAAATTACAACCGAAATTTCCAAAACCAACCCCAACAACACCATGCCACCCAAAATCCCCAAAACATCCCCTACCAAAACACATATAACCCGCCATGGAGAAACAACCAAAACTTGGCATGGAAGGTGAAAGTCCTAGAGGCGTGTTCAATATAAAGCTAGAGGGGGGGGGGGGGGGGGGGGGGGGGGGGGTGAATAGATTTTAGCTATTATTACCCAATTTTCGCATGCAAGTCAATATTACGAAAATGCCCCTACTAGTCAAAAATACATACAAGTGTAATATAGTGCGGAATTTAAATAACACTTGATGTATACGTGGAAACCCAACCACTGGGAAAAACCACGGGCTGTATAGTGCGCCACACTCGGAACTCGAAATCACTAATTGAAATGAAGTTTACAACCTATGTAGACCTCGTCTAACATTCCGGTCTGTAACCCCTCACTCTACCCAGCGGGCCTTTATTAGCAACCCTATTCCAATTTGCTTGAGGCCTAAGCACTCTTAGCCTCAAGACTTACTTCTCTAAGAAGAGAAACAAACCTATGTGAATATTATATAGAATATTCAAATAACAAACAAGGCTAGGTAACCTTAGATGCTTATCTAGGATGATGATATAATCAATTTAATCAACCCTAGATATCAATTGCTAAATGACATGTCAAATAGCTTAGCTAATCAAGATTAATTAAAAACCTAATTAGCTATCACAAACAACACTCAATTAATTTTCATCACAAATAATCTCTAACTTGTATCTAGCATATAATCAAAAGCATACAAGTAATTAAAGAGATGTATTAATATGAAAAACACTAAAGTAATATGAAATTAGTGAAGAACATACCAAATAAGATGTGATGATTCAAAACATGCATGGATCAATTCTATGAAGGCATAGAAGATCAAATATGAAATTTGATGCAAAAGGGAATTTGATTTGAGTGTTTAAAGATAGGTTCTTGATTTGATTTTTCTCAAAAATCTCTCTTGAAAGATTAGGGTTCTAATTGCTCAAGAAACTTATTCAGAGATTGAGAAAACAAGATATTATAGACATCAAGAATTAGGCATGTGAAAAGACACTTTTGCCCCTGAAACGCACCGTTCGGCGGTTTCAATCAGCGGCCTGGCCGCCGATGACGACCGCCGAATTGAGCTCGTGAAGAACAGAGCATTAACGGCGGTTTCATTCGGCGGTTTCGTGACCGCCGATACAACCGCCGAATCAAACCCGAGAGATTAAAATCGATCAGGTATGAACGGCGGTTTCGAACGGCGGTCGTGACCGCCGATCTTGACCGCATAATTGCTTCAGACCAATCTGGACTGAAACGGTGGTTTCATTCGGCGGCCAGGCCGCCGATCATAACCGCCGATCACCAACAATGGTGAAAAACAAGGAGAAGCCAAGGGCATTCTCCATAGGCGGTCTTCGCGCGAAACCAAGCACTCATTAGTGCAAGCGCGGACGTTTCCGAACAATGTCGGGAAACGAATTATAAGGCACATGTACACACAACAAGATATATCCACCAAAGTGCTAGTGTGTAAAGTGACATGTGAAGAGATGCACATAAAAATAAGCAAGTATGCAATCATAGCAAGAATGCTAAGTGAGTGTGTGCTACTAGATCTCTTCAAAGAAAAACAAGCACAAGAGATTATACCTTTGGCGTGCTTGTAACTTGAGGTCATGGAAGGGCCTTTGATCTTCAACACTAAACACTTAGACTACCTTACATTCAAAACCCCAACATGTGGTTTGACCACGAAATAAGCCAATCAACAAAACGGGAATCCTTACAATCTCCCCCTTTGGCTATTTCGTGACAAAACCACCACTCACATTGATTCCTCACAACAAAAATAAACCTATGGGTCAATGAAGATTTTCTACAATACAAAGAGATATATAAAAATAAAACTTGAAGTCTTCAATCTCTTGTAGAACAATCATTCCCTGAAACAAGGTTTCTAAACTTTCCGAAACAAGTAAAAGTGAGATGAATCAAGTGAGGACATAAACAAGCATTTGCATTTCTAAGAAATTAAACACAACATCATGCATTGTATGATGAATGCAATGCTCCCCCTCAAAGGGTTACTCCCCCTCAATGTATATTCTCCCCAATGTGCACCAATTGCTACAACAATTTGCACCTCCCCTTACCACATTATACTCCCCCTTTTTGTCATGATATAGACAAAGGAGTAGTCCCCAACCGGGTCACTCAAGGCAAAGAGAGATAGTAGCATTCTAGTATATGCATAATCAATATAAGTCACTTTATGCAATCTCAATTAATCGGAGAGAAACGAGGAGATTTATTAGATAAAATGTGTGAAACAAAATGCTTTGCATACAAGACATATTGCATCAAGTCCAAAATACCATGGTATTTGGCAAAGCAAATGACAAAGGTTTCTAATAGGAATTCAAACCAATTTCACCATTGTCATGAGAGAAGCAAGGATATAGAAATTTCATTGATTTCAATTTAAGAACAACTATATCCAACTTTATAAGCTAAACATGTCATGAGCAACTTTGCACCCTATTTGATTTTTCCGGGAATGAAACCCGTATGATAGTAGACATGTTCAACCAATAAAGAAAGAGAGACATTTGGATTGTAAAATCCTTGAATGGATACTAGATCCTTTTTCATTTGAGTCTCATTAGCTTTTTCACACAAGTTTTTGCATTTAAGAACGCAATTATCAATTCATGCTTTTTCATTTGAGCATGTACATGAATTTCATGCTTTTCATAAGACATTAGCATTGAAACAAATAATAGCACGGTGTGTATAAAGCTATCTAGAGGGGGGGTGAATAGATTTTACGCTTTTTACCCAATTTTTCGTGTTAGTCAAAATTACGAAAATGCCCTCAAGATAATATAACCAAGCAATTGTAATATGGTGCGGAAATTAAAACAACACTTGGTTTTTACGTGGAAACCCTCACGGGAAAAACCACGGGCTATGTAAGTAAGCCACACTCGAACCTCGAATCCACTAAATGTGCAAACGATTACAACCTAATCCCGGAAGTAATCACACACCTACCTAATCCCGGTATGAGTGAACCTAGTCCAATTTGCTTGCGTTCTAAGCAACCTAATCCCGGATGCTACACACAAGACTTACTTTCTCTTTGAAGAGAATACAACCCTAAGTGAATATATGTGAATATCCAAAATGCAACATAGAGCAGGGAAACCCTATATGCTTATCTAAGATGATTAATATGCAATTAAGTATAATCCTAGATATCAAAACTAAATGACATGTCAATTAGTTTAGCTAATCAATATTAAGCACAAAACCTAATATGCAAGCACAATATAAAATCTCAAACATACATCATACTCATCTCAATATTGTATCTAAAGCATACAAAATAACAAACAAGTAATTAATTGAGATTGCTAGATAAGAGAAACACAAAACATGTAAGATATTAGTGAAAAGCTTACCAAGCAAAGTATGATGAAGATTCCATGCTAGATGACATCTAGATGATCTAAGATGATGCTAGATGATGATGATGATCATGAAAAGTGTTTGAGAATCAAGAATGGAGTTCTTGGAATTTTTCTTCTCTTTGAAAAATATCCTAAGTATGAATTCTGAATATGAACTCTCTTGATTGACCTAAAGTCAAAGTGGCATATATATAGGGGGCCAAATCAAAGTGTGGTCGTTTAAGTAAGTTTCAAAGAAACGCGCCAATCGGCGGTTTCAATCGGCGGCCAGGCCGCCGTTAATGACCGCCGAATTGAGCTCGTGAAGAACAGAGCATAAACGGCGGTTCATTCGGCGGTTTCGTGACCGCCGATTCCAACCGCCGAAACAGAACAGAGAGATCAAAATCAACCAGGTATGAACGGCGGTTTAGAACGGCGGTTTCATGCCCGCCGTTTCAACCGCCGAATTAGACCGAGAGATAAATCAATCAGGTCTTGAAACGGCGGTTTCGAACGGCGGTCGTGACCGCCGATCTTAACCGCAGAAAAGCTTCAGACCAATCTGGACTGAAACGGCGGTTTCATTCGGCGGCCAGGCCGCCGATCATAACCGCCGATCACCTAGATAGGTGAAAACCAAGGAGAAGCCAAGGGCATTCTCCATAGGCGGTCCTTGCGCTAAACCAAGCACATTCTCGTGCATGCGCGGACGTTTCCGAAAGTTATCGGGAAACGAATTAACACAACAACAAGACACAATAACACATAACAAAATATAATAAATAAGTGCAAGTGTGAATTGTGACAAATGAAGAGAATGCACACATATGCAATGAATGTTTAGTGTGTGTGTGCTTCTAAATCTCTTCAAAGAAAGGTAAGCACATAGAAATTTACCTTCGGTGCTTATCAACACGAGGTCTTCAAAAGGGTTTCGAACAACAAGACCGATACTTAGGCTACCCTTACAAAGAACCCCCACATATGGTTTGATCACGAAATAAGCCAATTAAAAACAACGGGAGTCCTTACAAGCATGTTATTTAAGAATCATCATGTCATGGAGATAATCATAGGTCATTCAAATCATACTTCCTACATACATCTCCTAGTCCAAAATGCATGTTTGAACATAAATATGACATGGATTGTAAACAAGCAAGGTTCACACTTATTGAATTGAAAACATATATACATATGTGCAACCAAGCTTACTCAAGCAATCAACCAAGAAGCATAAGATTTTTCAAATTTTTTTTTGCAAGTGACAAGAATGCAAAAATAGCTCTCTTTGCTTGAGTTCCCCATATGGGGTTAGTATCATCCTTCATTAATGAAGGGCATGAGGTCCTATGGACCTACCAAGTCCATTGGACTTAGTTGAACCTATTTGAGACTTGTTAGTCTCGTAGCAAGCGGGTTCATTTTTCCTTATCCACATAGATATAACATTTTTCTTCCTAGTGGACAAAGGTTGCATGTCATTCACTAACCTAGGATTATTGACAAAAGATTTCCTAGGCTCATGCAAATGGGCTCTTCTTAGCCTCTTTTCTTTATCATGCTATCAATCCTACAATGGTTAATGTACTTAAAGCACTTAGGCCTAATATGCCCATAAACACCACAATAATGACAAGTTGGTACAAAGTAAGAATTCATACCATGTTCTTGTGAAGTCATTGGAGACTCATCATGCATTTGAAGTCTCCTTTGGTGTTGAGTCGGTTCATGTCTTCTATTTGGTTGAACCGGAATGGGTTGCCTCCTTGGATTAGGTAGCATGTTTTGCCTCTTTCATAGTGAGTCATTTGTTGAGGAGAGATGACTCGAGAGGCTCTAATCCGTTGAGCTTGGGGTTGTCTCGTTTTCACCACCTTCACTTGTGCATTTTCGAACATTGTCCTAGTTCTAACTTCTTCCTAGGAGTTTGCACGGTGACGCTTCTATCTTACCCAAACTCTTCACAAAGATGGTCTTCTTAGGAATAGAGCAATCCTTGCTCACTTCGAATCCAAGACCTCTTTTGTCACAAGGGCTTTTTCCTACACCAAGTATGTTGTCAAGTTTCTTGGTGCTTGTGGTCATTCTAGTCAATGACTCTTTGGCTTCAACAAGCTCTCTCTTCAAACCCTCTTCATTCCTCTTAGACAAAGCTAGCTCATCTTTTAGCTTGTCTTCTCCACCATGGATCTTATCACTTCATCATTCAAGTGATCAACTTGTGTTGAAAGCCTAAGTAGTTCTTCCTTTAACCTTTGAATCTCTTTTTCATTCTTTAACTTAGAGCTTTCAAAACTTTCAAAGTTGTCCTTAAGATCCATTTTCTCCACTTGCTTCTTTAGGAGGTCATTGTATGTTGTAAGCTCTAGATTTTCTTCCTCTAAAATCCTTAGAAATCTATCTTTCTTCTTCATGGAGCTTTCAACATTGACTATAAAGTTATGCATATCCATATTCTCTACATTTCCATTTGTAGAGTTAGATAAGGAGTCATCTCCACTAGTGTCATCTTCTAGGCTCTCCTCCTCTCTTATGGATCCAATTTCCTCATCAAGACCTTCACCTTGATCTCTTGAGTCAATAAGTGCCATATCCCAATGCGAAGCAACAACTATCTCCTCTAGAGCTACTTCTTCGACTTCTCTTCTATGGGATCACTAGCAACGGAATTCTTACCAACAACTTCATTTTCTTCACAATTGGCACCCAATGCCTTGAAGTTATTGATAAGCTCATCATCACTTGATGACTTATCTCCTTCTTCGGAGTCATCACTTTCACTCCAAATGGCGGCCATCATTTTTTCTCTCTTGTTCTTCAAATTCCCACAATCTAGTGAGATATGACCTATGCCACCACACTCATAGCATTGGATCCCTTTCCTTTCACTATTCTCTTGCCTATGCTCAACCTTCTTGAAAGGAACCCTTTTCTTCAATTCTTGCCCTTTGGATGCATGACCCTTCTTCTCGAATTTTACAAACTTCTTGAATTTTCTCATTAAAAGTGCCATGTCTTCATCCGAGTCATCCTTGTCCTCCTTCTCAACCTTGGAAGCTCTCAAAGAAATCCCTTTTTGCTTCTTTGAAGGAGTGGAGCTAGGACCCTTCCTAGACTCGTAGGCGAGAAGTCTACCTATTACCTCGCTCGGCTTCATGTCCTTAAAATCACTATTTTCTTCTAAAGCCGTCACCTTAGACTCAAACCTCTCGGGAAGCGATCTCATTATCTTTTGCTTGATCCTTCTATCCGAGTAAGGGTCACCAAGTTGATGACTTTGGTTGACAATGTCCATCAACCTAATCTCGAAGTCGTTGAAGCACTCATTCTCCTCCATCCTAAGTGTCTCAAATTGAGTTTGGAGGACTTGAAGTTTGGAGTCCTTCACTACTTCGGTTCCCTCGTGTGCAA
This sequence comes from Acer yangbiense, assembly GCA_008009225.1. Taxonomy (NCBI): domain Eukaryota; kingdom Viridiplantae; phylum Streptophyta; class Magnoliopsida; order Sapindales; family Sapindaceae; genus Acer; species Acer yangbiense. The sequence goes on from CM017762.1 coordinate 38,084,894, forward strand.
CCTCTAAGATGTCCCATGCCTCCTTGGCTATCTTAGTGTTCTGAATCAGTTTGTACTGATTTTCATCCACTGCACATATGAGGGCGTGCCATGCCTTTTGATTCCACTTGGACAACTCAAACTCAGGTTGTGTCCACTGTGCCTTAGGCTTGAGCACTTCTTCTCCTCCATCCGTGGGAGTCATCATAGGAGGCGAATATCCATCTTCAATGGCCATCCATGCCCTATCATGGATTTGACACACATATGCCTCCATCTTCCCTTTCCATTGGGAGTAATTTATGCCGGTGAGGAGGGGTGGCCGTGTGCTTGAAGCACCCTCATGGTTGCCACCGAATCCACTCATTGTATCAAATGAATGAATGAAATGTATGCAAAATGTATGCAAAATGTATGAATGAGCAAAAATCACACAAATGCACAACACACCTAAAATGAGCTAGGATCACCTAAGTATATCTAGGAACCCGCTCTGATACCAATTGAAAGTCCTAGAGGCGTGTTCAATATAAAGCTAGAGGGGGGGGGGGGGGGGTGAATAGATTTTAGCTATTATTACCCAATTTTCGCATGCAAGTCAATATTACGAAAATGCCCCTACTAGTCAAAAATACATACAAGTGTAATATAGTGCGGAATTTAAATAACACTTGATGTATACGTGGAAACCCAACCACTGGGAAAAACCACGGGCTGTATAGTGCGCCACACTCGGAACTCGAAATCACTAATTGAAATGAAGTTTACAACCTATGTAGACCTCGTCTAACATTCCGGTCTGTAACCCCTCACTTCTACCCAGCGGGCCTTTATTAGCAACCCTATTCCAATTTGCTTGAGGCCTAAGCACTCTTAGCCTCAAGACTTACTTCTCTAAGAAGAGAAACAACCTATGTGAATATATATATGAATATTCAAATAACAAACAAGGCTAGGTAACCTTAGATGCTTATCTAGGATGATGATATAATCAATTTAATCAACCCTAGATATCAATTGCTAAATGACATGTCAAATAGCTTAGCTAATCAAGATTAATTAAAAACTTAATTAGCTATCACAAACAACACTCAATTAATTTTCATCACAAATAATCTCTAACTTGTATCTAGCATATAATCAAAAGCATACAAGTAATTAAAGAGATGTATTAATATGAAAAACACTAAAGTAATATGAAATTAGTGAAGAACATACCAAATAAGATGTGATGATTCAAAACCATGCATGGATCAATTCTATGAAGGCATAGAAGATCAAATATGAAATTTGATGCAAAAGGGAATTGATTTGAGTGTTTAAAGATAGGTTCTTGATTTGATTTTTTCTCAAAAATCTCTCTTGAAAGATTAGGGTTCTAATTGCTCAAGAAACTTATTCAGAGATTGAGAAAACAAGATATTTATAGACATCAAGAATTGGGCATGTGAAAAGACACTTTTGCCCCTGAAACGCACCGTTCGGCGGTTTCAATCAGCGGCCTGGCCGCCGATGACGACCGCCGAATTGAGCTCGTGAAGAACAGAGCATTAACGGCGGTTTCATTCGGCGGTTTCGTGACCGCCGATACAACCGCCGAATCAAACCCGAGAGATTAAAATCGATCAGGTATGAACGGCGGTTTCGAACGGCGGTCGTGACCGCCGATCTTGACCGCATAATTGCTTCAGACCAATCTGGACTGAAACGGCGGTTTCATTCGGCGGCCAGGCCGCCGATCATAACCGCCGATCACCAACAATGGTGAAAAACAAGGAGAAGCCAAGGGCATTCTCCATAGGCGGTCTTCGCGCGAAACCAAGCACTCATTAGTGCAAGCGCGGACGTTTCCGAACAATGTCGGGAAACGAATTATAAGGCACATGTACACACAACAAGATATATCCACCAAAGTGCTAGTGTGTAAAGTGACATGTGAAGAGATGCACATAAAAATAAGCAAGTATGCAATCATAGCAAGAATGCTAAGTGAGTGTGTGCTACTAGATCTCTTCAAAGAAAAACAAGCACAAGAGATTATACCTTTGGCGTGCTTGTAACTTGAGGTCATGGAAGGGCCTTTGATCTTCAACACTAAACACTTAGACTACCCTTACATTCAAAACCCCAACATGTGGTTTGACCACGAAATAAGCCAATCAACAAAACGGGAATCCTTACAGAAGGACAACCAACCCCAACAACAACAAAACCTCAACCAAAGACAACCCCCCGGATTCCCACAACCTCACCAACAAAACTACCCTAACTAAGCCCCAAATTACCAATTAGAAAGAAAATCTAACCTAGAGGAGATGTTCTCAAAATACATGGGCAAGCTTGACACTAGAATGGAGACCCAAGACTTAGCCTTGAGAAAACTTGATACAAAAATTGACCAACTTGCTCAACACTCACAATCCTCAATCCAAAACTTGGAAACACAAGTCGGTCAACTAGCTAGGGGGCAACAAGGAAGACAACAATGGTCTCTACCAAGCGACACAGTGGTTAATCCTAAGGAACAATGCAAGGCCATTGCCTTGAGAAGTGGTAGAGAGGTGGAATTGCCGGATAACTTTGAAAAAGGGAAAGTAATTGTTGTTAAAGATGAGGGCAGATGTGAAGAAGAGGTTGATGTAGAGAAGAAGAACTCTAGTGATGATGAAGTGCCTACCACACCAAATGATCCTCCTCCACAACCCCAAGTAAAAGCCTATGTTCCTCCCATCCCATATCCGCAAAGATTGAAGAAGCAAAAGGATGCTCACAACTTCAGTAAGTTTTTGTAGGTATTCAAGAAACTTCACATCAATATCCCTTTTGCTGAAGCACTTGCCCAAATGCCCACTTATGTGAGGTTCCTTAAGGAATTGCTCTCTAACAAAAGGAAGTTTGAGGAATTTGAGACGGTGGCGCTCACAGAAGAATGTAGTGCAATCCTACAAAATAAACTTCCACCAAAGCTAAAAGATCCCGGGAAATTCACAATTCCATGCACCATTGGCCAAACGGAATTTGGAAGGGCATTGATCGACTCCGGGGCAAGCATAAATTTAATGCCATACTCAGTTTATCAGAAGTTGGGAGTGGGGGAAGTGAAACCTACTCATGTCACCCTACAACTAGCCGATAGGTCAATCAAATACCCAAGGGGAGTCATGGAAGATGTTTTGGTTAAGGTGGAGAACTTGTACTTCCCGGTGGATTTTGTGATACTTGAGATGGAGGAGGATGTGGAAATACCCTTACTCCTAGGTAGACCTTTCTTAAAGACGGTTGGGGCATTGATAGATGTGAAGGAGGATAAGATGACATTGAGGGTGGGAGATGAACACGTGGTATTCAACATGAAAAAGGCAACCAAGAGACCGATGGAAGTAGATAGATGCTTGAAGATTGACTTGGTGGAACCTTTAGTTGAAGAGTTTGTTAGGAAAAGAACTCCTAAGGAACCTTTAGAGGCTTGTTTAGTTTGGGGTGCCACTGAAAAAGATGAAGATGAGGAAGTTACGGAATATGCCCTCCATTTGAATTCCCAACCATTGAAGAAGTTTAGGGAAAGGAGAAGATACGAGAAGTTAGGAGAGGGAAAGCCTAGACTACCCCCTTCCATTGAAAAACCTCCAAAGCTTGAGTTGAAGCAACTTCCGGAGCACCTGAGATATGCATTCTGAAACAAATTAGAGGCGTGTTCTATATAAAGCTAGAGGGGGGGTGAATAGATTTTATCAAATATTACCCAATTTTCGCATGCAAGTCAATTTTACAAAAATGCCCCTACTAGTCAAAAATACAAGCAAGTGTAATATAGTGCGGAATTTAAATAACACTTGATGTATACGTGGAAACCCAACCACTGGGAAAAACCACGGGCTGTTTAGTGGGCCACACTCGGACCTCAAAATCCACTAATCGAAATGGAGTTTACAACCTATGTAGACCTCGTCTAACACTCCGGTCAATAACCCCCCACTTCTACCACTCGGGCCTTTAAAAGTGGCTCTAGTCCAATTGCTTGAGGCCTAAGCAACCTTAGCCTCAAGACTTAATTCTCTAAGAAGAGATTATGCAACCTATGTGAATATGTATGAATATTTAAATAACAAACAAGGCTAGGTAACCTTAGATGCTTATCTAGGATGATGATATAATCAATTTAATCAACCCTAGATATCAATTGCTAAATGACATGTCAAATAGCTTAGCTAATCAAGATTAAGCAAAAACCTAATTAGCTATCACAAACAACACTCAATCAATTCATCACAATTAATTCTCTAATCTTGTATTTATCATATGATCAAAACATACAAGTAAATTAAAGAGAATAGCTTGATAATAAAAATACTCAAATAAGATGAACTTAATCAAAATCTTACCAAGCAAGTTGTGATGATGCAAACCCAATCATGGATGCTTTCTATCTAGACATAGAAGATGCAATATGAAATTTGATGCACAAAGGATTTGATTTGAGTGGTTAAAAATGAGTTCTTGATTTGATTTTTTTCTCAAAAATCTCTCTTGAAAGTTTAGGGTTCTAATATGCTTAAGAACTTATTCAGATCATGAGAAAGTGAGATATTTATAGACATCAAGAATTGGGCATGTGAAAAGACAAGTTTGCCCTTTGAAATCGCCGATCGGCGGTTTCATTCGGCGGCCAGGCCGCAGAATTCAACCGCAGAATGGAGTCCCAAGAGAACAGGGGAACTTCGACGGTTTCATTCGGCGGTTTCGTGACCGCCGATCATAACCGCCGAATCAGACCCGAGAGATCGAAATCGATCAGGTATGAACGGCGGTTTCGAACGGCGGTCGTGACCGCCGATCTTGACCGTAGATTTGCTCCTGGAAGCAAACGGCTGTTTCATTCGGCGGTCTGGCCACCGATCATAACCGCCGATCACCAACAGAGGTGAAAACCAAGGAGAAGCCAAGGGCATTCTCCGTGGGCGGTCTTCGCGCAAAACCAAGCACATTCTAGTGCATGCGCGGACGTTTCCGAACACTATCGGGAAACGAATTACAAGACACATGAATACACAACAAGATATAACAATCAAAGTGCTAGTGTGTAATGTGACATATGAAGAGAATGCACACAGATGTAAGAATGCAAAGGTGTGTGTGCTTCTAAATCTCTTCAAAGAAAGTTAAGCACTAGAAGTATACCTTTGGAGTGCTCGTCCCTTGAGGTCTTGAAAGGGCCTTTGAGAATGATTCTCAATCATCTAAACTACCCTTACATACAAACCCCAACACGTGGTTTGTCCACGAAATAAGCCAATTAAAGAATGGGAATCCTTACACATTCCTTGGTGAGTCACTATCACTACCGGTGATAATTTCAGCCTCCCTGTCAAAGATCGAAGAAGAAAAGTTGTTGAGGGTCCTAAGAAGCCACAAGAAAGCCATTGGTTGGTCTATCTTCGATATTAAGGGTTTGAGCCCTTCAATTTGCATGCACAAGATCTTGATGGAGGAGGAGGTCAAACCAACAGTGGAGCACCAAAGAAGATTGAATCCTAACATGCAAGAGGTGGTTAGAGCCGAGGTCCTAAAGCTTCTAGATGCGGGTATCATATACCTAATTTCAGACAGTCCATAGGTTAGTCCAGTATAGGTGGTGCCTAAGAAAGAAGGAATCACAGTGGTACCTAATGAGCATAACGAACTAATTCCAACACGGACCGTCACAGGGTGGAGAGTTTGCATTGATTACAGAAAACTCAACACGGCCACACGGAAAGATCACTTCCCTTTACCCTTCATAGACCAAATGCTAGAAAGGCTAGCGGGGCACGAGTACTATTGCTTCCTAGATGGATATTCTGGTTACAACCAAATCCCCATAGTCCCCGAAGATCAAAAGAAGACAACGTTCACATGCCCTTATGGAACGTTTGCCTACCGAAGAATGCCCTTTGGACTTTGTAACGCTCCGGCGACATTCCAAAGATGTATGATGGCCATCTTTTCTGACATGGTGGAGAGGTACATTGAGATCTTCATGGATGATTTCTCCATTTTCGGGTCATCATTTGATGGTTGCTTAGAGAACCTAGGGAAGGTGCTTGAAAGATGTGAAGAGACCAACCTCATTCTCAACTGGGAGAAGTGCCACTTCATGGTGAAGGAAGGGATTGTGTTGGGACATAGAATCTCCTCCAAAGGTATTGAAGTGGACAAAGCAAAAATTAAGGTGATAGAGAAGTTGCCACCACCAACCTCAGTGAAGGGAATTCGAAGCTTTTTAGGACATGCCGGGTTCTATAGAAGATTCATCAAGGACTTTTCAAAGATTGCCAAGCCGTTGTGCTCCCTTTTGATGAAGGATGTGTCATTTATGTTTGACGAAGCTTCTTTGGAGGCTTTTGAACTTTTGAAGAAGGAGCTTGTTTCGGCTCCAATAATGAGAGCCCCGGAATGGGATATCCCATTCGAGTTGATGTGTGATGCTAGTGACTATGCGGTGGGCGCCGTATTGGGTCAAAGAAAAGATAAGCGTCAACATGTCATCTACTATGCAAGTCACACACTAAATGAGGCACAAGTCAACTACGCAACAACGGAAAAAGAATTGTTGGCTATCGTGTTCGCTTTTGACAAGTTTAGGTCATACTTGGTGGGATCCAAGGTAGTTGTCTACACGAACCATGCCGCAATTAAGTACCTCTTAGCAAAGAAGGATGCAAAGCCAAGGCTAATAAGATGGGTACTTCTCCTCCATGAGTTTGACCTTGAGATTAGAGACAAGAAGGGAACCGAGAACGTGGTTGCGGACCACCTTTCAAGGCTTGAGAGGAAAGATAGTGGAAAGGATGATGAGCCTATCAAAGAAGAGTTCCCCGATGAGCAACTTTTTGAGTTGCAAAGCCTACTAATTCCATGGTTTGCGGATGTGGTAAACTACCTAGCTAGTGATATAGTGCCCCCGGAATTGAATGTGCACCAAAAGAGAAAATTCTTTGCGGAGTTGAAATTATACTTTTAGGATAAGCCTCTCTTGTTTAGGCTTTGTGGAGACGGGGTAATTCGGAGGTGTGTTCCCGAAGAGGAGATGCTAGAAATTTTGGGGCATTGCCACTCCAAGGAGTGTGGAGGTCACTTTGGTGCATCACGAACGGCTAGGAATGTCCTCCAATTGGGCTTTTGGTGGCCATCTTTATTCAAGGATGCAAGGAGCTTTGTGGAGGCGTGTGACCGGTGCCAAAGAACCGGTAACATATCTAAGAGAGATGAGATGCCGATGAACTTCATGCTAGAGGTGGAACTTTTTGATGTTTAGGGCATAGACTTCATGGGACCATTCCCAATGTCTTTTGGAAAAAGGTATATTCTAGTTGCCGTAGATTATGTGAGTAAATGGATAGAAGCAATAGCCACTCCTACATGTGAAGGAAAAGAGGTGACAAAGTTCCTAAAAGGAAACATCTTTACCCGTTTTGGCACTCCAAGAGCAATAATGAGTGATGGAGGCTCTCACTTTTGCAACAAAAGGTTTGACGCCTTATTAAAGAAATATGGAGTAAAGGACAAAGTCACCACCCCATACCATCCACAAGCCAATGGTCAAGCCGAAGTCTCTAATAGAGAAATTAAGAGTATCTTGGAGAAAACCGTGGGAATTAGAAGGAAGGATTGGGCCAAGCAGTTGGAAGATGCCTTGTGGGCATATCGAACGGCCTACAAAACTCCCATTGGTATGTCCCCTTTCCGGTTAGTATATGGGAAAACTTGTCACTTACCATTCGAGCTTGAGCATAAGACATGTTGGGCAATTAAGCTCCTTAACATGAACATGCAAGAGGCCGGTGAAAAGAGGTGCCTCCAATTGAGTGAGCTAGAGGAGCTACGGCTTGAATCGTTTGAGAATTCGAGGATCTTCAAGGAAAAGACCAAAAGGTGGCATGACAAGAAGCTAGAAGTCAAGGAGCTACAAGTGGGTCAAAAAGTGCTTCTTTTCAACTCAAGGTTGAAGCTTTTCCTGGGCAAGCTAAAGAGCCGATGGATGGGGCCTTACACCATCACGGAAATTTTTCCTCACGAGGCAGTAGAGATCGAGAATGAGAAGAGGCAAAGATTCAAGGTGAATAGACAACGGTTAAAAGTTTTTTGGGAACTTGAAGATCCGAAGCCCAAGGAAGTGATACACCTCCACGAACCACCATGAGCAAGAAATCTAAGGGAGGTACCATCTTGTGTAAATATTAGTTTTAATTTTTCTTTTAAACTTTCTTAGTTTAGTTTTAATTGCCTTCGTTTTCTTTCTTTTTAATTTTTTTTAATTTTTGCAACCGCATCATCTTACTTGAGCTCAATTTGATAGATTAGGCGTGTTTGATGTGGTGTGCTAGTTGTTCATGATTCTTTTGTAGGATACTTCTTTTTTTTCTTCAGCTGATCAGATCTACCAGGGTGTCCAAAACCGAGACGATAGCGACCTCAAGGCGAGCTCACCAAGCTCGCCCCAAGGTCGCCCATTAGGCGCTTGCCAAGGCCAACCCGAGAGATTAGCGAACCCAGGGCGAGCCCAAGAAGCTCGCCCCAAGTTCGCCTGTGCACTTAAACAGATAGGTGAAACGCTAACGTTTCAAGGCAAGGGTGAGCCCAAGGCGAGCTCAAGAAGCTCGCCCTGAGCTCGCCTGCGAGCGAAAAAAGGGATTTAAACCCTAGGTCGTGACAGATTCACACAATTCACCAAATTCCTCCCCAAAATGCTCTCTCAACTGCTGCAGCATGCTTTGGACGTCTCTCTAAGGTAATTTAGCCTTAACCTTCTCCATTTTTGTTAGAAAGAAGCATCTAGATCATTTCTTCTACCTACATTCTATTTTGCTTCAATTGAGAAGGGTTGTTTGAAGATTTGGGGGTTTTTTTTGAAGTGTGAAGTTTGAAGTGTTTATATTGAAGAATTATTGAGTGGATTTTCATTTTATTGCCTTTGGAAGTGTGGTTTGGTAGTTTTGATTAGTTTAGATTTAAGTGTGGTGTGATTTCTCTGTGATTGGAGTAGTTTGAAGTGAATATGGCCACTGGAAAGAAAACCAAGCGTTTTATGAGGAGAGGAGAATCCTCAAACCCACCCGTCCTTCCCCCTCCCTCAGGAAAAGGGAAAGGGGACATAGTCTCACCACCCCCAGACCCAGACAACCCGAAAAAGTGGGCTTTATTTGGTAACAGGAGGGTATGGCCGGAGAGAGGGATATATTTGACAGTTTTCGGCTCCACTTTCGTGCCACAGGCAGTCAATACATTGGGTTGGGCGGGTTTTGTAAGGACCCCAAATATGGCAGCGTTTGATTTGGTGCAAGAGTTTTATTATGCCATGGTACCCCACCATTTCTCTCAGGGCATTCCAGTGGTAGTTAGGGGGCGAGAGGTCCAAATTACAGCCACCAGGATTAACAAAAGGTTTGGGGCTCCCCAGAATCTTGGTGATTATGTCGACGGCTTTCCAGACCATCAGTTCTTTGAGCTTTACAACAGTTATCTGGCAGCCGATTTGAGGATAGACAGAAGCCCACTTTGGAATGAATACCGTAGTCCTCTGCTACTCAATGAGCTCAAGCTTGATGCGGCCTTTTGGAACCTGTTCTTTGATTATTCTTTGGCACCCAAGACCCACTGCACTGATCTGGGGTATGACACTGCTCGCTTCTTGTTCTGTGCAAGAAACAGGCTGCAGATGGACATTGGCCAAATCATTATGCAGCACATTCATGAGTGTGGGAAGTCAAAAGGGCCACTCCCTTTCCCCTGCCTTATCACTCATTTCTGTGAGGAGGCGGGCATCGAGTGGGACAGAACAGGTGACAACATGATTACTCTGACATCCGACATTCGACATCCGACATAGGGAAGAAGACCTACAATGAGCTTGCAAGGCGCAGAGGGGTCAGGCCACTTGGGGCCCATGAGTTAGATGACGATGACTTGGGCCTGAATGAAGAGGACCTCCTGGGCCTGAATGAATTGGATAACCCAGCTGACGCAGATTTTGGTGCCCAACACCAACGGGGTGGTCCAGATGCAGGTACAGGTGCAGGTGCAGGTCCAGGTACTCAGCCACCGTCCATGGCTCAGATGATGCAGAGGATGAATGAGCAGCTAGAGCTCAACTCCTAGTGCCTTCGGACGATGAACCAACAGATGACCTCCAACCACAATACCTATATGAGTGAGTATGCCAGCATAAATGAGCGTTGGATGCTTTCTAGAGGGGTTTAGTCAGCAGAGGAGTCGAGATACCATTTATGTACCGAAGGGAGGGTAGACGTCCTTTCAGGGAAGCAGAGAGCAGCTCCCAGCACCCACCTCAGGACCCCAGCTTTCCACCTCAGGGCCCATAGTTGTATCACCCGCACTTGTTTTATTTTCTGTTATTTATGCTCCTGTTAGACTTCTTAGAACTTATTAACTATTACTATTTACATTCCTTATATTTTATTTAGCTTGACGGACTTTATTTTATTTTATTTCAGTTATGCTTTCTTTAATTTAATTTAATTCAATTGCTTAGTTTAAGTGTGTGGCGTTGTATTGTGCCTAGTTTTTAGGTTTGCAGCGTGCTTTTTAGGTTGCGTTTGGCCTCCCTCCCACTTCTAAGCTTCTATTGTCCAATCCGCTTTTGTACGAACATTGCGGACAATGTTTCGTTTAGGTTTGGGGGTGCGGCCATTCTATGACCATTTTTGCATGATTGTGTGTGTAAAGTCTTGTTCTGTCCGTTCTCTTGTTTTGAGCCAAATTTTGGAGCATTAGCTTGCTTTAATGAGATGCTTTTGGGTTGTGCCTTTTGAGGCAATTTTTTGCATGTGTTGATTCCCTGAGTCTAGGCAAAGGTTGTGCTAGTTAAAGCTACACCACATTGCTTGCACGCACCCTACCAGACTCGAAAGTGTCTAAGTAATTGGGTATCGCGTTTAAGACGTCTAGATCATTAGTGGAGACTACCCGTGTGAGGCTAGAGCCTAAATAGCGTCCTTATGAGTGTGATTTATTTCATTGTTTCACCTTAAACACTCTTCTTGTAGATAAATAAGCATAAAAATAAAAAGGACCTCACTCCATACTTTGGGCATTAAAGAACGCCATTTTAAGAGCATCACCGTGGTTTTACCTTTGTTTGCTTGCTTGACTCGTACCTGTAAGGATTCCCTTTTGTTGATTGGCTTATTTCGTGGTCAAACCACATGTTGGGGTTTGGTTGTAAGGGTAGTCTAGGTCATTAAGGTTGAAGATCAAAGACCCTTTCCAAGACCTCAAGAGGACAAGCACCAAAGGTATATCTAGTGCTTACTTTGGCTTGAAGAGATATAGTTGCACACACACACAACATGCATAACTCTTATTCTTGAATGTTGTGTTTATATTTTGTGTGCATTGTGCTTTATTGTTTATTCAATGTCTCTTCTTGCATTAAATTGATTGCATCTTGTTTTATGAAATGCCATGACATGATAGGCATTAGGATGCATTCAATACCCACACTTGCACTTCATGTATGTTAGCTTTTAGTGTGGTGTAATTCGTTTCCCGAAGGATGTTCGGAAATGTCCGCGCGTGCACGTTGATGTGCTTTGTTTTGCGCGATGATCGCCGGTGGAGATGCCTTTGGCTTCTCCTTGGTTTCACCATTTTTGGTGAATCGGCGGTTACGTTCGGCGGCCTGGCCGCCGTTCGAAACCGCCGAATGAGACCTGATTGAAATATATCTCTTGGGTCCAAAACGGCGGTTGGGATCGACGGTTTCTAAACCGCCGAACGAAGTCGCCGAAGTTCCCCTGTTCCGCTCGGGAGCCATTCGGCGGTTCAATTTGGCGGCCTGGCTGCCGATTGAAACCGTCGATTGGTGCGTTTCAAGGGCAAATTGTATTTTCACCTGCCCTATTTTTGGTCTCTATAAATACATCCTTATCTCTGGTTCAGAATACAAGTCTTGCATCCCAAGAACCCTAGAGAGATATTTAGAGAGACTTGAGAGAAAAATCCTAAAAGATCACATCTTTAATTCTCTAAACCCATTCCCACATGCACAAATCATCATCTAGGCATCATCTAGGTTCATCTAGCATATGCTAATGCATGGGTCTTCTTCAACACACATGGTATGATTTGTTGAACACTTTTATCTTACATAATTAGTGTTTCTACTTATCAATTTTATCTCATATTTTACTTATATGTGTTTAGATTAATTTCTACATATAAGATTGAGATTATGTGTTGATTGGGTTATTATTTGTTAGCTAGGCTTTAATGTTCATATGCCATCTAGCTAATTGATCTCATTTGTTGATTGAGATTATTTTTCATAGCTTATTTGATTAGGTCATTATTGCCTAAAAGCTATGCCATGAACATTCTTGTGTGATGTATTGATAACTAGGTTGATAGATTGTTTTTTAATCAACTAGTTAATCCTTTGAATGTTTGTGGGTTTTATATGATAGCTTTGTATCTAGGATTGGTTATCCGTTACTTAGCTAAAGTTATATGCCATGTCATATAGCTATATGTGATATCTAGGATTGATTATATTGTCATCTTATAATCCTAGGTAAGCATTTAGAGTACCCTAGCTCTTATTGCATTAATTGAATATTCATAAATATTCACATAGGGTTGTGCATCTCTTTTGAGAGATTGAAGTCTTGGTCTAGGGTTGCTATTACAGGCCCGCTGGGTAGTAGTGGTGGGTTACAGACCGGGATTAGGCTGTAAACATCATTACAAGTAGTGACTACGAGGATCAAGTAAATTGGACTAGAGCCACTTTTAAAGGCCCGCGTGGTAGAAGTGGGGGGTTATTGACCGGAGTGTTAGACGAGGTCTACATAGGTTGTAAACTCCATTTCAATTAGTGGATTTCGAGGTCCGAGTGTGGCGCACTTAACAGCCCGTGGTTTTTCCCAGTGGTTGGGTTTTCCACGTAAACATCAAGTGTCATTTTTTATTTCCGCATCTTATTACACTTGTATGTATTGTTGACTTGCTAGGGGTATTTTCGTAAAATTGACATGCACGCGAAAATTGGGTAATAATTAGATAAAATCTATTCACCCCCCCTCTAGCTTTATATATAGAACACACCTCGAGTATTTAATTACTTTCAGTACCTATAGAGATGACGTAGGCAACGTGTGTTAAGTCACTATAAATGTCCCAAACACATCCCATGCCTTGTGTGTGTGCTTAATTGTCCTATCTATGTTGACCTACACACTAAACCCCATCACTATATCCTCCCATCTCATATACATCACCATATCTTACATAAACACTAGACCATCCCATTTGCTACGATTATGGCTTGTTATCATATCATAATGAAACTCAAGAAAAATCAAAAATGTGAAAATAGCGTGTACTTAGGCTAGATGTGTAAGTTGTGCAAAGATTAAGGCTATTAAAAAAAAATAATAATAAAATGCCAAAGCCTTCTAAGCTCTAAAGTGTAAAAGTTGCCAAAATGTAAAGCAACTTAAAGATGAGCACAAGAGGTGTAATTGAAAATTCTATGCCTAGACGCTAATATGGTGAAGAATGTGCCTAATAGAAAGCTTAAGCATAATCGGTGGCTAGCCCATAATCCCGTACCCACCTAACCTCTCCACCACCATCTCACCATAGCATCACTTGAACTTTAAAGAAGTCCTAATTAATCTTTAGGAGGAGTTTTAGCTTGTTGATGAAGGCATCAAATGGTGTTTGCTCTTGTTCTTAATGTTCAAATTTGTTCTTGTGGTCCACTTGCATTTAAACATTATCGGTTTTTCAAAATGTGTCATATGCATGTAATTTGAAAATTCTTGTGCTTAATTTCCAACCGCATATGTTAGTTGAGTGAGCTTAGGTTCTGAGTGGTAAAATGAGAGAAATCCGGAAAGGTATAGAGTCGAGGCGAAATGCTATCATAAGACTCTTGTGTTTGATGCTTTTTGAAGCTTTGTTCACTAAGAAGTATGGAATTGCAATCTCTCTTGTTGTAGCACCTTAGCTTGTATAACTTAAGTTTTTTTTCTTAGGGGTCTTTGCATGCATGTGCTTCAATTTGGTTCACTCAATTTTGCATCTCTGTCTTTAGTTGGCTCAGCAGGAAAGACGTTTATGGGTGTCGTGCTGTAAACCCTCACGAGACTTCACTCGTCCTACTAGGGATCGCCTAGGGGTTTAAAAGACTTATCCGGAAGTCTTAATTCTTGTTGTTTTTGCTTTCCTTAGCTGTCTATTTTTTTTTTTTGATTTTGCTCGAGGACGACCAAAAGATAGGTTTAGGGGTGTTGATTGCTTTAGTTCTACACATAGTGTAGCCCCAATTTCATATCGTTTTGTGTTCGTTTCTCGAGTAAAAGCCGTGGTTTTAACGCTTTAAATGAGTTGTGCAGGGGCAAAATGTTATGTTAGCCATTCGCTGGAAAAGGAGCTGTAAGGATTCCCATTAATTGATTGGCTTATTTCGTGGTCAAACCACATGTTGGGGTTTGGTTGTAAGGGTAGTCTAGGTGATTTGTTGAAGATCAAGACCCTTTCCAAGACCTCAAGAGGACAAGCACCAAAGGTATATCTTGTGCTTACTTTGGCTTGAAGAGTTTTAGTTGCACACACACACACAACATGCATAACTCTTATTCTTGTATGGTGTGTTTATATTTTGTGTGCATTGTGCTTTATTGATTTATTCAATATCTCTTCTTGCATGTTGAATTGATTGCATCTTGTTATATGATAATGCCATGACATGATAGGCATTAGGATGCATTCAATACCCACACTTGCACTTCATGTATGTTAGCTTTTAGTGTGGAGTAATTCGTTTCCCTAAGGATGTTCAGAAACGTCCGCGCGTGCACGGTAATGTGCTTTGTGTTACGCGATGATCGCCGATGGAGATGCCTTTGGCTTCTCCTTGGTTTCACCATTTTTGGTGAATCGGCGGTTACGTTCGGCAGCCTGGCCACCGTTCGAAACCGCCGAATCAGACCTGATTGAAATATATCTCTCGGGTCCAAAACGGCGGTTGGAATCGGCGGTTTCCAAACCGCCGAATGAAGTCGCCGAAGTTCCCCTGTTCCACTCGGGAGCCATTCGGCGGTTCAATTCGGCGGCCTGGCCGCCGAATGAAACCGCCGATTGGTGCGTTTCAAGGGCAAAATTGTATTTTCACCTGCCCTGTTTTTGGTCTCTATAAATACATCATTATCTCTGGTTCAGAACACAAGTCTTTGATCATAAGAACCCTAGAGAGATATTTAGAGAGACTTGAGAGAGAAAGCTTAAAGATCATATCTTTATCTCTCTAAACCCATTCCCACATGCATAAATCTTCATCTAAGCATCATCTAGGATCATCTAGCATATGCTAATGCATGGGACTTCTTCAACACACATGGTATGATTTGTTGAACACTTTTATCTTACATAATTAGTGTTTCTACTTATCAATTTTATCTCATATTTTACTTATATGTGTTTAGATTAATTTCTACATATAAGATTGAGATTATGTGTTGATTGGGTTATTATTTATTAGCTAGGCTTTAATGTTCATATGCCATCTAGCTAATTGATCTCATTTGTTAATTGAGATTATTTTTCATAGCTTATTTGATTAGGTCATTATTGCCTAAAAGCTATGCCATGAACATTCTTGTGTGATGTATTGATAACTAGGTTGATAGATTGTTTTTTAATCAACTAGTTAATCCTTTGAATGTTTGTGGGTTTTATATGATAGCTTTGTATCTAGGATTGGTTATCCTTTACTTAGCTAAAGTTATATGCCATGTCATATAGCTATATGTGATATCTAGGATTGATTATATTGTCATCTTATAATCCTAGGTAAGCATTTAGAGTACCCTAGCTCTTATTGCATTAATTGGATATTCATACATATTCACATAGGGTTGTGCATCTCTTTTGAGAGATTGAAGTCTTGGGGCTAAGTGTGCTTAGGCCTCAAGCAAATTGGACTAGAGCCGCTATAAAAGGCCCGCGTGGTAGATTAGAGGGTGCTCACGCCAAGAGTAGTGTATCAGGGGATATCACTAGGGATTGAACCAAGAGTGGCGATTGGTAGTGTCCATAGCCTGAGGTTATCTAGGGTGAGGGTCCGAGAATCACTTGAGGGTGTAACCGTCTTTTCATATAGTGGATTTCGAGGTCCGAGTGTGGCGCACTTAACAGCCCGTGGTTTTTCCCAGTGGTTGGGTTTTCCACGTAAACATCAAGTGTCATTTACTATTTCCGCATCTTATTACACTTGTATGTATTTTTGACTTGCTAGGGGTATTTTCGTAAAATTGACATGCATGCGAAAATTGGGTAATAATTAGATAAAATCTTTTCCCCCCCCCCCCCCCCCCTCTAGCTTTATATTGATTAACACACCTCGAGCATTTATTAAGGACTTTCAGGAGCTAAAAAGAAGCAAAGAGCAGAACTTCCTGCTTTCAGGCGACCCCAAGGCGACCTCAGCTAGCTCGCCCGAGGTCGCTCTGCTCTCAGGCCAGGACCAACTTGTCTCCAATCCAGGTGACCCCAAGGCGAGCTCAAGCACATAGCCCCAAGATCGCCTTGAGCAGCTCGCCTCAAGCAGCTCGCCCCAAGCCCGCTAAGCTCTCGGGATTTTTCAGCACACGTCAAAGCGAGCCCAAGGCGAGCCCAATCAAAATTGCCCCGAGCTCGCTAAGCTCTCGGGTCCAGAAGTGCTCACCTTCTTGGCGACCCCAGGGCGAGCTCACCAAGCTTGCCCCGAGCTCGCCCTTCGCCCAGAAAATTATTTTCTTTGTGGAATTTACTCTCTTGCCCTTGCCCTAATTAGCCCCCCTATATATTCTGCAGTGTTTTCTCTGAAACCTTACCAATTCCCTTACCCAAAAGATTTCAAGACTCCATTTTTACTTCACCTTCCATCCTTCATCCTTCACAAACCACTTAGCTTCCATAACTCCCTACCATCCAAACACAAAATCTCACTCCCGTTTCTCCACATCCACCATCACTCCACCTTTTTGGGCAAAAGAGAGTTGAAGAAAGATAGAAGAAGAAGAAGATCCAAGAAAGAAGAGAAGCTCTCTATTAGTTTCCTCTAAACTCTTATCTTTTATTCTTTTGTCATAACCATGTATTCATTGAATTTAATATATTGTATGGCTATTTTGTGGAATATGATGAGCTAAACATCTAGTGTTAGGATTTGAGGAAACCCCACCCATAATTTGTATTATGTATTAACTCTTACTTATTTATTACATGCTAATGCGAGTTGTATGGGTATTTTTGTGTGCTTAAGATGCTTTCATGTGATTGATCACCATTTTGAATGATTTATTGTGGTGTGTCACGTACCGACCGAAGACGCACACCACGTGTTCGATAAAATGCCCTCTATGCTTGTCTAGAAAAGTAGACCTACTTAGGCTAGCGTATAGGATTCGTTTAGTGCACCAATAAGCTTAATGAACTCAAATTGTATATTCTGGGTGATCGAGAGATAGGCTTGGGTACGTTTCGGGTGTAACTTGCATTGCTTGACCAAGATTGTAGGTTAATAATAGGGTGCATGAATTTACAAATTGCAATTTATATGTTTTGGATGAGTAATTGAGTCTTAAATGGGCTTTAAATGTTGGGTGGGGTGGATTCAAATTCTAGCATATCTCTCTATATTATCACACTCGGGTTTAAATTCTTGTTATTTCATTATTGCATTAGAATTAATCAATTAGGTTAATTTAGTTAAGTTGTTTAGTTAAAAACCCCATCTCGATTGTTTGAATAGCAACTAGGCTAATCGATTTAGGTAATCGATCTCTCGGTCCCTGTGGGAACGAACTCTATTCACTTTTGTATTAACTCTTCGGCCTCGTCCTATTGCGAGTGTCGCCCTAAAAGATGCTAGTCACACATTCGGGGGCAAAGTGACCTATGCCACCACACTCGAAACATCGGACCCCTTTCCTTTCCGTCCTTTCTTGCCTAGGTTCAAACTTCTTGAAAGAGCCCTTTTTCTTCAAATCTTGACCTTTTGATCCAAAGCCCTTTCTTCTAAACTTCATAACCTTGTTGAACCTTTTTACAAACAAGGCAAGGTCTTCATCCGAGTCAATCTTCTTTGCCTCCTTTTCATCCTTGGAGGTTTTCAAAGCAATTCCTTTTTACTTTTTAGGAGGTGTGGAGATAGGACCCTTCCTAGACTCATAAGCTAGAAGTCTCCCAATCGCCTCACTCGGCTTCATATCCTTGTATCCATTATTTTCTTCTAAAGCCGTTACTTTTGATTCAAACCTATCCGGAAGAGATCTCATAATCTTTTGCTTGATTCTCCTATCCGAATATGGATCACCAAGTTGATGACTTTGGTTGACTATGTCCATCAACTTGATCTCGAAGTCATTGAAGCACTCATTCTCCTCCATCTTAAGCATCTCGAATTGAGTTTGGAGGACTTGAAGCTTAGAGTCCTTCACCACTTCGGTTCCCTCATGAGCAATCTCTAGGATGTCCCAAGCCTCCTTAGCTATCCTAGTATTTTGAATCAATTTGTATTGATTTTCGTCCATAGCACATAAGATGGCATGCATCGCCTTCCTATTCCACTTTGAAGCCTCAAACTCTTGCGCGTTCCATTGCGCCTTTGGCTTCAATACTTTTTCTCCTCCACCATCGGGAGTCATCTTGGGTAGATCATATCCGTCTTCCACCACCATCCATGCACGGTCATGAATTTGGCATATGTAGGATTCTATCTTCCCTTTCCATTGGGAATAGTTCAATCCGGTAAGAAGTGGAGGCCTTGTGCTTGAAGCACCTTCGTTGCCACCACCATTTCCACCGTTTCCACTCATAGTGTTTATGAATGAATGAAATGAATGCAAATGTATGAATGATCAAAAATCACACAAAATGCAAAACACACCAAAGTAAGCAAGGATCACCTATGTATGTCTAGGAACCCGCTCTGATACCAATTGAAACAAATTATAGCACGGTGTGTATAAAACTATCTAGAGGGGGTGAATAGATTTTAAGCTTATTACCCAATTTTTAGTGATTAGTCAAAATTACGAAATTACCCCTAAATAGATAAAACAATAAATCAAGTATAAAATGCGGAAATTAAATAACACTTGATTTTTACGTGGAAACCCTCACGGGAAAAACCACGGGCTAGTAAGAAAGCCACACTCGAACCTCGAATCCACTAAATATGTAAACGATTACAACCTAATCCCGGAAGTAATCACACACCTACCTAATCCCGGTATAAGTGAACCTAATCCGATTGCTTGCAAATTAAGCAACCTAATCCCGGTCACAACACAAGACTTAATTCTCTAAAAAGAGATTAACACCCTAAGTGAATATATGAATATTCAAATGCAACATAGAGCAAGGGAAACCCTATATGCTTATCTAAGATGATGAATATGCAATTAAAAACAATCCTAGATATTAAAACTAAATGACATGTCAATTAGCTTAGATAATCATAGATTAGAGAAACCTAGATATCTATCATAAAAACAACACTCAATCAAATCAACACAACAATCTCTATCTTGAATATTATAATATAATCTAAGAACAATCATGTAATAAAAGAGATGCCATAATAAATTAAACACTAATTATGTATGATAATAGTGAAAAACTTACCAAAGCAAGTGTGATGATGAAAGACCCATGCAAGCAAGCATCCTAGATATGCTAGAGAATGCTAGATGAACTTTGATGCAAATGGATTTTGGTTTGAGTGTTTGATGAGCAAACTTGATTGCTTTCTCTCTTAAAAATCTCTCTTTTTAAAGTAAGGTTCTTGATGATTAAAGAGACACATTCTTGGTTTGAGTGTTTGTGATGTATTTATAGGCATGAAAAACAGAGCATGTGAAAAGACAAGTTTGCCCCTGAAACACACCGATCGGCGGTTTCAATCGGCGGCTAGGCCGCCGATAATAACCGCCGAATTGGCCTGAGAGGAACAGGGGACCAACAGCAGTTTCATTCGGCGGTTTCGTGACCACCGATTTAACCGTCGAATCAAACCTGAGATTAAAATATCAATCAAGTATGCAAACGGCGGTTTCATTCGTGACCGTCGATTCAACGGCCGAATTAGGCCGAGAGATAAAATCAATCAGGTCTTGAACGGCGGTTTCGAACGGCGGTCGTGACCGCCGATAATAACCGTAGAATTGCTCCATACACTACTAGAAGCAAACATCGGTTTCATTCGGCGGCCAGGCCGCCGATCATAACCGCCGATCACCAACAAAGGTGAAAACCAAGGAGAAACCAATGGCATTCTCCGTAGGCAGTCCTCGCGCTAAACCAAGCACATTCTAGTGCATGCGCGGACGTTTCCGAAAACAATCGGGAAACGAATTACAAGACAACAAGACACAATTACACACAACAAAATATAACAAATAAGTGCAAGTGTGAAATGTGACAAGTGAAGAGAATGCACACATATGCAATGTATGTTAAGAGTGTGTGTGCAACTAATCTCTTTAAAGAAAAGTAAGCACATAGAAATTTACCTTCGGTGCTTATCAAGACGAGGTCTTCAAAGGGCTTGAGCAATAACACCGATACCTAGGCTACCCTTACAAAGAACCCCCAACATGTGGTTTGTCCACGAAATGAGCCAATCAACAAATGGGAACCTTACAATTATGATGCATGTTTTTATAATAGGCGATCTACAGCCGCTAGTGGCTCGCTGTACATACATCGTCTATTAGAGGCATTATGGTTTTTGCTATACACACGATGTACATATAGCGGGACACTTGATTGATTTTTACATCGGGTGAACAACGTGTTTCTAAACCTGAGAGCAACTGCTTTTGTTTTGCCCAAAACTCGCCTCCTTGAACAGCGGTTGACGAGAAACTTGTTCTTCATTTCCCAGGTGACCCGATGTACGTACAGCTGGTGTACAGTGACCAAGGTAAATTTTTTGCAAAATGATCAAAACGCCATAGCATCAAGTTGACCTCATATATATGTTGTTTTCTCTCTAAGTCATTTTTAAGAGTTCAAAATCATATTTTTAAGATAGAATATTTTCCAAGAGAGAAAATCATCCAAGAACTCATTTTTGATCATCTAAACTCATTCATGTGCATAAAACATTATCTAGCATCATCTAGGATGTGCTCTTGCATGGGTCTTCTTTAATACATATGACTTGGTAAGTTGAACACCATCTTCATCCATTTTAGTGTTCTTACTTAGTAAGAAATCTCATTTATAACTTGTTTGCATCTAGATTAAGTTTTATATACAAGTTGAGATCTTTGTGTTGATTTATTGAGTTGTTGTATTGTGATAGCTATTGCATCTAGGATTGCATTTATTTTATATAGCTAAGTTTTATATATGACATGTAGCCACATGATATCTAGGATTGGTTGACATGTTTATCCATGATTAGATAAGCATTAAATGTGTTGACCTAGCATTTATGCATTTAATATTCACCTAGGTTGTGTTCTCTTCCTTGTCAGTTAAGCTTTGTGAGTAAGTAGGTTAGTGCACAAGCAAGTAGATCTAGGATCACTATTAAAGGCTCGTTGGGTAGAGTGAAATGGTTAGTGACCAAGAATGGTTTGACTTGAGGTCAACCTAGGTTGTATACTTTCAATCAAGTAGTGGATTTAAGGACCGTGTGTGGCTAGCACAATAGCCCGTGAGTTTTGCCCAGTTGGAGGGTTTCTCATTTAAATCAATCAATGTGCAATTTATTGTTTTCCACACTTAAATTTGGTTGATTGTATTTGCTTAAATTGGGTGTTTATTGAATATTGACTAATCAAGAAAAATTGGTAAATAACTTGATTAAAACCTATTCACCCTACCCCCACCCTTCTAAGTATATTTAGACATGCTTTAATTGTTTCATCTCGTTTATGTACACACAATGTGTAAGTTCCTCACTTTTGATTGGCTCATTTCATTGACAAACCACATTTGGGGTTATGATGTAAGGGTAGTTTAGGCGCTTAATTATTGGTGATCAAGCTAGAATGCCCTCTCAAGACCTCAAGATGATAATCACTTCAAAGGTAAATCATTTGTGCTTAATTTCATTAAAGAGACTTAGTTGCACACACACACACTTCTCATGCATGCCTTGACTTCTTGCATTTGTGGTTATTGCTTAATGTGTGCATTCTTTTCACACTTTACACTTGCACCTCTTTGTTGAATCTTGTTGTGTGTTAGTGTGTCTAGTAATTCGTTTCCCTGAGTTTGTTCGAAAACGTCCGTGCATGCACGTTGGTGTGTTTGGTTAAGCGCGAGGATCGTTGTCGGAGAAAGCTCTTGTGTTCTCCTTTGGTTTCACCATAATTGGTGAAACAACGGTTGTGATCGGTCGCCCTGGCCACCGAATGAAACCATCGTTTAATTCCAGTAGTTTCTGGAATGGATCTGCGGTTATGATCAGTGGCCAGGCCGCCGAATGAAACCGCATTTAAGGCCTAATTGATTTTCAAATCTCCGGTTCAAATCCGCGGTTATGATCGGCGGCCAGGCCACTGAATAAAACCGCCATTTGATACCTGATGCCTCGGGTTTAAATGGCGGTTGTAATCGGCGGCCATGAAATCACTGATGGTGCATTTTAAGGGCAATCTTTTCATTTCACCCAGCTTGTTTTTGCTCTCTATAAATATATCATTATCTCATTCTCTTGAACCTAGCTCTTGAATAGTAAGAACCCTAAAGAGACATAGAGAGATGCTTGAGAGAAAAAGCATCAAGATTGCTTCTTTAATTCTCCAAACTCATTTCCATGTGCATCAAACATCTTCTAAGCATCATCTAGCTTCATCTAGGATGTATCTTTGCATGGGTCTTCTTCAACACATATGACTTGGTAAGTTGAACACCATTTTAATCCATTTTAGTGTTCTTACTTAGCAAGAAATCTCATTTATTACTTGTATGCATCTAGATTAGATTACATCTACAAGATTGAGATTTTTGTGTTGATTGATTGAGTTGTTGTTTTTGTGATAGCTAGCATTATAAGTATATATAACATCTAGCTAAATCATCTCATTGTTTGATTGAGTTTGTTTGTGATAGTAGTTATACTAGGTTTTGCATTTATTGATTGATTAAATGCATTGTCTCAACCACATGAATATATGCTAATTATATGTTGAATATATTGTGAAGCATTACATTGATTGATTGTGGTTGTTTTGTGATAGCTAGCATATTAAGTGATTTATCCTATCTAGCTAGGTCTTTGTGAACTCTAACTTAGACATTGATAATTAGGATTTATTGACTTGTTCATTAAATTTCTAATTAAGCAATTTATGTTGTTGTCTAGCATATATTGCATTTGAGCATTCATACATGTTCACATAGGCTTGTGTTTCTTTTCATTGAGTTAAGTCTTGTGGCTATGGGTGGTAGTTGACAAGCATTGGTCTAGGATCACTATTAAAGGTCCGTTGGGTAGAGTGGAAGGGTTAGTGACCAAGAATGGTTGAGGTCAACCTAGGTTGTAAACTTCTATTCAAGTAGTGAATTTTAGGACAATGTGTGGCTAGCATATTAGCCCGTGAGTTTTTCAAAGTCATGAGTTTCTCACGTAAATTAATCAACATGCAATTTATTGTTTTCCGCACATAGATTTAGTTGATTGTATTTTGCCTAGATTGGGTGTTTTATTAAGTATTGACTAATCAAGAAAAATTGGTAATGAACTTGATTAAAACCTATTCACCCCCCTTTAGGTTTATTTAGACACACCTTAATAGTTTCAATTGGTATCAGAGTGGGTTCCTAGACATATTTAGGAGATCCTTGCTTTTGGTGTGTCTTGCATTTTGTGTGTTTTTTGATTGATACATACATTTGCATTCATCTCATTCATACATAAACACTATGAGTGGGAACGATGGTGGAAACGAGGGTGCTTGATCACGCTCCAAATGTTCATATTTAGCGCTCCCTTTACTTGGTTTTTGGAACCGTTTTTCGAGCATTTTAGGTATATAATGTTGTAAATAAGTGTTTTCAGGTAACTTAGGTGTTTCAAAGGCATTTGGGTCTGAAATGACGGAAAGAGGGCAAAGAAGGCAGAAAAGACACACCCCGCGGGTTCACACACAAAACGCCGCGAGAATTAACTAGCTGCAGGAAACCGCAGGCCATTCAATTGTCAATCTAGCGAGTTCAGTTCTTTTGTCTCGCTAGAAATTAGTCTCGAAAGGAAGTCGTGGGAACTCCACCTATGAAGCCAGCGAGTTCATTCTTTCTGCCCTGCAGGAATAAAGCCGCCGTGCAAACTCGCGGGACAAGCCAGTGAGTTCAGACCGACCTTCCAGAGAGAAAGTACCCGTGAAAGGAATCTGCACAGAAAATGAAAGATCACCCGTGGGTTCATACCGCGGGAAAGAAGCCGCGGAACATACCCGCGGAAGAGTCTGACGAGCTTCAAGTGGATCAATTCTGAAACCAATTATAGCACAGTGTGTATAAAACTATCTAGAGGGGGGTGAATAGATTTTAAGCGTTTTACCCAATTTTTCGTGTTAGTCAAAATTACGAATTTACCCCTAAATAGATAAAGCAATAAATCAAGTATAAAATGCGGAAATTAAATAAGACTTGATTTTTACGTGGAAACCCTCACGGGAAAAACCACGGGCTAGTAAGTAAGCCACACTCGAACCTCGAATCCACTAAATGTGTAAAACGATTACAACCTAATCCCGGAAGTAATCACACACCTACCTAATCCCGGTATGAGTGAATCTAATCCAATTTGCTTGCGATCTAAGCAACCTAATCCCGGATGCTACACACAAGACTTACTTTCTCTATGAAGAGAATAACAACCCTAAGTGAATATATGAATATTCAAAATGCAACATAGAGCAAGGGAAACCCTATATGCTTATCTAAGATGATTAATATGCAATTAGAGCAATCCTAGATATCAAAACTAAATGACATGTCAAATCAAATAGTTTAGCTAATCAAGATTAAGCACAAAACCTAATTAGCTATCACAATACAACTTCTCAAACATACATCATACTAATCTCAAACTTGTATTCAAAATATATAAAATAACATACAAGTAATTAAATGAGATTGCTTGTTAAGAGAAACACAAAATATGTAAGATATTAGTGAAAAGCTTACCAAGCAAAGTATGATGAAGAATCCATGCAAGATGTCATCTAGATGATCAAGGATGATACTAGATGATGATTGATGATCATGGAAAAGTGTTTGAGTAAACTAAAAATGAGTTCTTTGGAATTTTTATTCTCTTTGAAAAATCTCCTAATTTTGGAATCTGAATATGAACTCTTGTAATTGACCTAAAGTCAAAGTGGCATATATATAGGAGGCCAAAACAAAGTGTGGTCGTTTTGATAAGTTTGCCTCAATATTGCCTTGGGCGCTGTACGTAGAGCGCCTCTTGTACAGTGCTTGTACAGCGCCCCAACTCTGTTCTCACGGGAAAACAGAGTGGCGCTGTACGTAGAGTGCTTTGTACAGCGCTTTGTACAGCGCCTGTACAGCAACCCAACAGCGACCGAATTAAATCGATCAGGTCTGAACAGCGCTCAATGGGCGCTGTTCGTA
The DNA here is from genome assembly GCA_008009225.1 of Acer yangbiense. NCBI lineage: Eukaryota > Viridiplantae > Streptophyta > Magnoliopsida > Sapindales > Sapindaceae > Acer > Acer yangbiense. The sequence continues at coordinate 38,110,517 of CM017762.1, forward strand.
CAGCGCTTCTGTAGAGCGCTTTTGGGAGCGCCCAATGCAAAAATGCAATCCTAAGACTAAGCATGACAATGCAATTGGATATGCAAGATGCAATCAAACTAACATGCAAAAAGAGATGTTAATGAACATTAATGCACAAAAATAAGACACACAACATACAAGTATTAAACATATGCATGAGTTGTGAGTGTGTGCAACTATCTCTTCAAGACAAGTAAGCACAAAGAAATATACCTTCGGTGCTTATCAACACGAGGTCTTCAAAGGGCTTCGAACAATAAACCCGATACCTAGGCTACCCTTACAAAGAACCCCAATATGTGGTTTGTCCGCGAAATAAGCCAATCAACAAATGGGAACCTTACAATCTCCCCCTTTGGCTATTTCGAGACAAAACCACCACTCACAATGATTCCTCACATTAAACTAGAAACAACGGGATAATATAGATTTTCTACAATACAAAGAGATAAGAAAATAAACTTCAAGTCTTCACTCTCTTGTAGAATAATCAAGCCCTGAAAAGAAAGTTTCTAACATTTCCAATACAAGTAAAAAGTGAGATGAATCAAGTGAGAACAAAAGCAAGCATTGGCATTTTAAAACTTTAGGCACAACATTATGAAATGTATGTGTATGCAATGCTCCCCCTCAAAGGGTTACTCCCCCTCAATGTGTTAACTCCCCAAAGTGCACAATTGCAACACCAATTTCCATCTCCCCGTACCATATCCTACTCCCCATTTTTGTCATGATATAGGCAAAGGAGTAGTCCCCAACCGGGTCACTCATAGCAACGAGAGATAGAAGCATGCAAGATTTGCATAATTAATATAAGTCACACTATGCACCTCAATTAATGGAAGAGAAACAAGGAGATTTATTTGAAAGAAAATGTGTGAATCAAACATGCTTTGCATACAAGACATGTAGCATTCAAGCCCAAAATACAATAGTATTTGGCAAAGCAAATGACAAAGGTTTCTAATAAGAATTCAAACCAATTTCACCAATGTCATGAGTAAAGCAAGGATATAGAATATATTGATTTCAATTTAAGAACAACTATATCCAACTTTATAAGCGAAACATGGCATGAGCGACTTTGCACCCTTTTTGATTTTTCCGGATAAGATATCTGTATGATAGTAGCCATGTTCAACCAATAAAGAAAGAGAGACATTTGGAATGTAAATTCCTTTGAACGGATACAAGATCCTGTATTCATTTTGAGTCTCATAAGCTTTCACACAAGGTTTTGCATTTTAAGAATATGCAATCATCAATTCATGCTTTTCATGAGAGCATGTTATATGAATTTCATGCTTTTTCATTTGACATTAGCATGTTATTAAAGAATCATCATGTCATGGAGATAATCATAGGTCATTCAAATCATGCTTCCTACATACATCTCCTAGTGAACATAAATATGACATGGATTGTAAACAAGCAAGGTTCACACTTATTGAATTGAAAACATATATACATATGTGCAACCAAGCTTACTCAAACAATTAAAAGAAGAGGCATAAGTTATTTCAAATTTTTTGCAAGTGACAAGAATGCAAAATAGCTCTCTTTGCTTGAGTTCCCCATATGGGGTCAAACATAAATCACATCACTCCACAAGACATATCCCAATAGATCTACTAAGAGTTTTAAATCAAGTAACATCTAAGGGTTTAGTAAATAGGTCCGCAAGTTGATCATTAGTACCTACATGTTCAAGTACTATGCATTTATTTTCAACAAGCTCTCTAATGAAGTGATGGCGGATGTCAATATGCTTAGTTCTAGAATGTTGTACCAGATTCTTGGAAATATTAATAGCACTCATGTTATCACAAAAGAGAGTGAGAGTACCTTGGTTGAATCCGTAGTCTACTAGCATTTGCTTCATCCATAGGAGTTGTGTGCATCCACTCCCCGCGGCTATGTATTCGGCCTCGGCCGTGGACAAGGAAATCGAGTTTTGCTTCTTGCAAAACCAAGACACCAAGTTGTTGCCTAGAAAGAAGCAACCGCCCGATGTGCTCTTTCTATCATCACAATTTCCTGCCCAATCCGCATCACTAAAGCCTACAAGACTAGCATTAGTGTCAAAAGAGTACCAAATCCCATAGTTGGATGTCCCATTCACATAGCGAATGATTCTCTTTACGGAAGAGAGATGGGACTCCTTAGGATCCGCTTGGTACCTAGCACACACACCCACACTAAAGGAGATATCGGGCCTACTTGCGGTCAAATAGAGCAAGCTACCTATCATGCCACGATATAACGTTTGTTCCACACTTTTACCACTAGCATCCTTGCTTAGCTTCAAAGTGGTACTCATAGGTGTATTACAATGTTTGGCATTCTCTAAACCAAACTTCTTCACAAGGTTCTTGGCATATTTGGCTTGGGTTATGAAAATCCCATCATTTAATTGCCTAATTTGCAAACCTAGGAAGTAACTAAACTCACCAACAAGACTCATCTCAAATTCATGAGATATGACATCAACAAATTGTTGGACCTTGTCATCAACATAGATTTGAGCTATAAATAACTCATCTTTGTTTCTCTTGATGAACAAGGTCTTGTCAACACTACCTCTTGTGTAGTCATTGTCAACAAGAAATTGAGTGAGGCGCTCATACCAAGCCCTCGGTGCTTATTTCAACCCATATAGTGCCTTCTTGAGGCGATAGACATGGTTGGGGTGGTGTGCATCCACAAACCCCTTGGGTTGTTCAACAAACACTTCCTCTTGCAAGAAGCCATTAAGGAAGGCACTCTTGACATCCATTTGGTGCAATTTGAACTTGTGCACACATGAAATGGACAAGAGAAGCCTAATGGACTCTAAACGGGCAACGGGAGCAAATGTCTCCTCAAAGTCGATACCCTCAATTTGAGAGTACCCTTGTGCTACAAGTCTAGCCTTGTTCCGCACTATGTTGCCATCCTCATCGGATTTGTTCCTAAATATCCATTTAGTGCCTATGACATTAGTGGTCTTAGGCCTAGGAACTAGAGTCAAAATCTCATTTCTTTCGAATTGGTTTAGCTCTTCTTGCATGGCAAGAACCCAAAATTCATCATTTAAGGCTTCTTCAACCTTTTTGGGTTCAATTTGAGAAGTGTAGCATGTGTAGCTAATAAGATTAGCAAGTTGACGTCTAGTCCTAACACCCTCATTAACATCTCCAATAACATCCTCTTTGTTATGGAGTCTTCTAACCCATGGAGCGGGTTCATTAGAGTCCAAGAGAGGGACTCTAGTAGTGGGTTGTGTGACTTCATCATTTTCATTAGATGTCCCAACATTGGGAGTCACCACAACCCTCTCCAAAGGAGAAACATCACTAAAAATAACCTCCTCCTCATGATCATTTGACTTGAGCCTAATATCATCAAATACGACATTGGATGATTCCATAACACTTAGAGTTTTTAAATTGAAAACTCTATAGGCTCTACTATTCAAGGCATAGCCAATAAAAATACCCTCATCACTCTTAGCATCGAATTTGCCAAGTTGATCACGGTCATTCAAAATGTAGCATTTGCTTCCAAAAGTGTGGAAGTAGCTAACATTTGGCCTCTTGCCTTTCCATAACTCATAGGAGGTATTTCTAGTACCGGGCCTTAGGAAAACACGATTCCCTATATAGCAAGCCGTATTGACGGCTTCGGCCCATAGGTTCCTAGGGACATTGTTGCTAAGCAACATCACACGGGCCATCTTTTGAATGACCTTATTCTTCCTCTCAACAACTCCATTTTGTTGAGGTGTCCTAGGAGCCGAGAACTCATGGGAGATGCCTAAGCTATTGCAATAGCTTTCAAATGAGGCATTCTCAAATTCCCTCCCATGGTCACTTCTAATCCGTTTTATGCTTTTAATATTAGAATTCATCTCATTTTGTATTTTATTACAAAGCATTTTAAACTTATCAAAAGTTTCGGATTTTTCTCTAAGAAAATATGTCCATGTGAACCTAGAGAAATCATCAACACAAACAAAAATGTATCTCTTTCCACCCAAACTTTCGGTTTGCATGGGACCCATGAGGTCCATGTGGAGAAGCTCAAGAGGCTCCTTGGTGGCAAGATACTTACCCTTTTTGTGCATGCTTTAAGTTTGCTTTCCTTGTTGGCAAGGTCCACAAACACCATTGGCTTTCTTCCCAAGCTTAGGGAGACCACGCACACAATTGAACTTTCCAAGGGTCCGTAGATCCCTAAAGTTCATGTGGCCAAGTCTTTCATGCCACAACTCAATTTGCTCATCCATGGACACATGATTAGATACAATACTAGCTTCAAGACAATAACAATTGTCGCTAGATCTCATGCCCTTTAACAAGGTTTGTCCATCGGGTTTTAGGATGGAGCAATAATCTTTAGAAAACTGACGCACCCCGAAACGGTCTATAATTAAGTATCCCCAGCGGGGCCAACAACTTGATCGGCGCACGCGGGACACGCGATAGTTCTATAAACTATCGTAAAATAAATGGGGCACGTTTGTTTTTCCGCCAGCGCACGGATCGTTACGATCGTATAGCTGCAAGTACGGTTCGTTCCACGGGGAATGGATTCGTTAACTGTATCTAGTTCTAGTGTTTATTAAAGCATGTAAAAGGAAAGCGGTGCGGTGTGTGCGGAAATGTAAACTAACTAACTAAGATAGAAATGTAGCCGGGTGTCTTGGCTATCTAATTAATCTACTCCTAATTAAGTTAATCTACTCCTAAAGGCAAGACACCCTAACTACGAAAATAAAGGTGGCTTGGAGATAAGCAAGATATATAACACATATGGGAAATCAGTTCACCAAACACACTATGCAAATCTATGTCGATTGTTTAACATGTGAATCCACTTAATTCAGTAAAGGGTTCGTTCTCTTGATTAAGGAAATTACCCCAGAATCTTGATTAGGGAATTCCCGAAATCATGTCATCACTTTCCAATCGGAAGAGTGATTGTGTCTAGGGTTTAAACCCATTAAGCACAAGAACTATGAACCAAAGCTAAAGTGGCATAATTATGCACACATAAGCTATTTCCATTCCTTAAAGCTAATTGTCAAGATTATGCAAGAATGGTTATCCAAACACAATCTCAACTCTTAATCACTCTAATCACTCTAAACACATACATAGTAAATCATACATCAACATACATAAACAAATGAGATATTTGATTACAACTACTCCTAATCATTTAGTTAATCTACTCCTAATCTCATTCATACATACATATCAACACATAATCATCCATACATATGAATATCACAAAAAGAGCTTAATCAATAGACATCTAAGGAATGAATCAATACTAAATCAAAGCAAATGAACAATACATACATATATTAGCATAAGTGTTGGTTTACAATACTCCCAAATGGGTTATACATCAATAGAAATACAAGAGATGAGTAAATGAAGAAATAACCCTTGAAGACAAGCCTCCAATAGGTCTCCCTTGCTATGAAACTCCCTTGGCTCGGTTTTGACACCCAAGCCTCTCCTATCTCTGCATCTCTACTCTCCATGGTAGGCTTTCCACGGAGGAAAATCCCCCATGGAAAGCTTGGAGTTGCTCTCTCTCTTTTGTGATGATCAATCCAAGAAAAGTGTTTCTTGGAGCAAAGTTGGGTGGTGCACCCGGTTGAAAGAGAGGCAAAAGGGGTGTATATATATGTTGGGCAAATTTGGGCAGGAATGGGGTGTGAAAAGACATGAATGCCCCTGAAAATATTATGATTTTGGCTCGGACAGGGGTAAGGCGGGTTTGTGGGCGGGCAATGTCTAGCCTTACGAACCAGCCTTGGTGTTCGGCGGGCTTGGAAGGTGGGTTATGTCCAGCCTTCCGAACCAGCCTTGGTGTTCGGCGGGCTTGGAAGGCGGGTTATGTCCAGCCTTCCCGAAGGTCTGAGCTAGCCTTAGTGCTAGGCGGGCTTGGACGGCGGGTTATGTCCAGCCTTCTCGAAGGTCTGAGCTAGCCTTGGTGCCCGGCGGGTTTGTGCTCTCCTGATAGGCGGGTTCATTCCAGCCTTACAAACCAGCCTTGGACTTCTTCACACAAAATTGCCCTATTTTGCCCATTTTCAGTACAAACACCTTCCATATGGGATATTTACCTGCACATAGCTAAAACACACATTATATACACAAAAGTGCTCGGAAACGAACACAAAAGATAGGAAATGGGAGCGCTAAATGTGAACATTTGGAGCACGATCAAAAACAAGATGGAATATCCTTTATCACTAAGATGTGAAATGCTTATTAAATTGGCTTTCAAGCCATCAACAAATAAAGCATTGGATAAGGAGGGTAATTCGGGAACGGAAATGGTTTCTTTCCCTACAACATTTCTTTTGGATCCATCACCAAAAGTGACATTTCCACCTTCCTCCATAACAAGAGTCTCGAAGAAACTCTTGTTTCCCTTCATGTGCCTAGAGCACCCACTATCCAAATACAAAAAATTAGAAGAATTTGCCTTCAAGGCTATTTGTGCAACATGGCAAACATTTTTATTCTTTCTAATCCACTTAGCAACAATTTTAGATTTCTTAGTGGTCTTTGGTACATGTGCTCTACTATTCCTAGGATCATGCAAATCAATATTGTTATTCCTAGGAACATGCATCTTGGCTCTATTCTTTCTCTTTTCTATCATGCTTCGTGTTCTACACATTTTAATATATTGAAAGCAATTTGGTCTAATATGACCATCACAACCACAAAAGTGACAAATAGGGATGAAAAAAGGAATCATACCTCGTCTTTGTGCATGTATGGGAGCTTGTCCATGTCTTTGTGGATAAGTGGGTTCAATCCATCTTCGTTGTTGAACCGGTCTAGGTTGCTTCCAAGCTTGAGTTTGCATGATAGGTCTCTTTCCTTTATGAGCCATTTGTGGAGGAATGTTGGCTTGAGGGACCCTAGGGGGTTGAGCTTGAGGTTGCCTTCTTGGCCCCATATTCACTTGTGCATTTGAGCATTGTCCTACTTCTAATTTCTTCCTAGGAGCTTGCACCAATGCAGCTTCTTTACTCCCCAAACTCTTAACAAAAATGGTCTTCTTGGAAGTGGAAGTCTCCATATCATCTTCAAACCCGAGACCTCTCTTGTCACTTGGACTCTTTCCAACACCAAGTAAATGATCAAGCTTCTTGGTGCTAGAACCTATCCTAGCCAAGGACCCTTTAACTTCTACAAGTTCCCTCTTCAAGCCTTCTTCACTTCTCTTGGATAAGTCTAACTCCTCAATTAACTTATCCTCTCTCCTCTTCAACCTTTCCACTTGTTCACTTAAGTGGTCATTGTGAGCCGAAAGTTCAAGGTTCTCTTCTCTCAACCTCTCAATCTTTCTTGTGCTTTTAATTGCTAAATCATTGAACTCGGCATGGTATTTAGCAAGCACCTTTTGCTCCACAAATTTCTTTATGGAATTAGAAGAGGAGTCACTTTCTTCTTCACTAGAGTCAATTTCCTCTTGACTCATTTCCTCTCTCTCACTAGCACTTTTGCTCTTGTGAGATGAGGCAAAAGCTAGGAAGTTAGCCATGAGCTCTTCTTCACTTGAAGACTCATCTTCCTCATTGGAGCCATCACTACTCCCACTCCAAGTGGCGGCCATCACTTTGTCCTTCTTCTTTTCATTGTGATTAGCACATTCGGGGGCAAAGTGACCAATCCCACCACATTCAAAGCATCAGACCCCTTTCCTTTCGGTCCTCTCTTGTCTAGGCTCAAACTTCTTGAAGGAACCTTTTTTCTTCAAGTCTTGTCCTCTTGACCCAAATCCCTTTTTCTTCTTGAACCCCATAACCTTATTAAACCTTTTCACGAATAAGGCAAGGTCTTCATCCGAGTCATGCTTTGCCTCCTTTGCATCCTTAGATGCTTTCAAAGCTATTCCTTTAGACTTTTTAGGAGGAGTAGTGGTGCTAGGAGCCTTCCTAGACTCATATGCAAGGAGACGTCCAATCACCTCACTTGGCTTCATATCCATGTAGCCACTATTTTCTTCTATGGCCGTCACCTTTGATTCAAACCTATCGGGGAGAGATCTCATAATTTTTTGCTTGACTCTCCTATTCGAATACGGGTCTCCGAGTTGATGGCTTTGATTTACAATGTCCATCAATTTGATTTCGAACTCATTGAAGCATTCATCCTCTCCCATCCTAAGTAGCTCAAATTGAGTTTGGAGGACTTGAAGCTTGGACTCCTTCACCACCTCGGTTCCCTCATGTGCAACTTGAAGGATGTCCCATGCCACTTTTACAATCTGAGTATTCTGAATAAGCTTGTATTGATTCTCATCCATTGCACACATGATGGCATGCATAGCCTTCCTATTCCACTTAGAAGCCTCAAACTCTTGCGCGTTCCATTGCACCTTAGGCTTCAAAACTTCTTCTCCTCCACCACCGGGAGTCATGTTGGGTAGATCATATCCGTCTTCCACCGCCATCCATGCACGGTCATGAATTTGGCATATGTAGGATTCCATCTTCCCTTTCCATTGGGAATAGTTCAAACCGGTAAGAAGTGGAGGCCTTGTGCTAGAGGCACCTTCGTGGCCACCACCATTTCCACCGTTTCCACTCATAGTGTTTATGAATGAATGAAATGAATGCAAATGTATGAATGATCAAAAATCACACAAAATGCAAAACACACCAAAATAAGCAAGGGTCACCTATGTATGTCTAGGAACCCGCTCTGATACCAATTGAAACAAATTATAGCACGGTGTGTATAAAACTATCTAGAAGGGGGGTGAATAGATTTTAAGCTTTTTACCCAATTTTTTGTGTTAGTCAAAATTATGAATTTACCCCTAAATAGATAAAGCAATAAATCAAGTATAAAATGCGGAAATTAAATAAGACTTGATTTTTACGTGGAAACCCTCACGGGAAAAACCATGGGCTAGTAAGTAAGCCACACTCAAACCTCGAATCCACTAAATGTGTAAAACGATTACAATCTAATCCTGGAAGTAATCACACACCTACCTAATCCCGGTATGAGTGAACCTAGTCCAATTTGCTTGCGATCTAAGCAACCTAATCCCGGATGCTACACACAAGACTTACTTTCTCTATGAAGAGAATAACAACCCTAAGTGAATATATGAATATTCAAAATGCAACATAGAGCAAGGGAAACCCTATATGCTTATCTAAGATGATTAATATGCAATTAGAGCAATCCTAGATATCAAAACTAAATGACATGTCAAATCAAATAGTTTAGCTAATCAAGATTAAGCATAAAACCTAATTAGCTATCACAATACAACTTCTCAAACATACATCATACTAATCTCAAACTTGTATTCAAAATATATAAAATAACATACAAGTAATTAAATGAGATTGCTTGTTAAGAGAAACACAAAATATGTAAGATATTAGTGAAAAGCTTACCAAGCAAAGTATGATGAAGAATCCATGCAAGATGTCATCTAGATGATCAAGGATGATGCTAGATGATGATTGATGATCATGGAAAAGTGTTTGAGTAAACTAAAAATGAGTTCTTTGGAATTTTTCTTCTCTTTGAAAAATCTCCTAAGTATGGAATCTGAATATGAACTCTTGTAATTGACCTAAAGTCAAAGTGGCATATATATAGGAGGCCAAAACAAAGTGTGGTCATTTTGATAAGTTTGCCTCAATATTGCCTTGGGCGCTATACGTAGAGCGCCTCTTGTATAGTGCTTGTACAGCGCCCCAACTCTGTTCTCACGGGAAAACAGAGTGGCGCTGTACGTAGAGTGCTTTGTACAGCGCTTTGTACAGCGCCTGTACAGCAACCCAACAGCGACCGAATTAAATCGATCAGGTCTGAACAGCGCTCAATGGGCGCTGTTCGTACAGCGCTTCTGTAGAGCGCTTTTGGGAGCGCCCAATGCAAAAATGCAATCCTAAGACTAAGCATGACAATGCAATTGGATATGCAAGATGCAATCAAACTAACATGAAAGAAGAGATGTTAATGAACATTAATGCACAAAAATAAGACACACAACATACAAGTATTAAACATATGCATGAGTTGTGAGTGTGTGCAACTATCTCTTCAAGACAAGTAAGCACAAAGAAATATACCTTCGGTGCTTATCAACACAAGGTCTTCAAAGGGCTTTGAACAATAAACCCGATACCTAGGCTACCCTTACAAAGAACCCCAATATGTGGTTTGTCCGCGAAATAAGCTAATCAACAAATGGGAACCTTACAAATTCCAGTCCAAAACTAAGGAAAATCAATCCCATTTTGATCCACCTTCCTATTTTAGCCTTAGACATAGACAAAAAGACCCTCTCTTGCTTTTGAAAGGCCTTCCTCTTTTTGCACAAACCATCCCACTTACTTCTCTATTAATGACCTCAACCACCACTTAGAAAAGGGTAGCTACTATTACATTCTAGTAAGTTAGATATTATTCTATTAGAAAGAAAGAACCAAGTTAGTTTTCTTGGGACTTTCTAGGCAACCAAACACCCACTTTGGTACCTTAGTTTAGCTAATCTCAAGTTTGCATAGAAGAAGTTGTTGCTTGGATTACAAGGAGGATCACATCTTCATCACAAGTGTTACTTATCGGTGATGTTTTCTTCATTTGCAATCCCTTGTTACTTTGATTCTATGTGTAACTAAATCCCTCTTGTTAGGGGATAGATGTAATTCTTGTATATGACCTTGCTATATAATCAATCATATTATTTCACTTCTCAAGTTGTGTGTGTTTATTAATTCATTTATGAATGATGGTTGTTGCAACCATCCATCCCTTATTTAATGCACCACATGCTTGAAGTTTCAATATGCTTTAAAGACCATTATTGCGTAGGACACTTATACCATCTATGTGGTAGAGATTCACTAATCTTGTGAATTCTTACCAACACCTTTGAGTAAACCTCCTTTAAATCACTTCTCTACTCTTAAGTTGTGATTAAAGTGAAGGATTTAGTGCCTTATATTTGATATGGATAGATGCATGCTTAAGGTCCTTGTGAATGAGCTTAATGAATGATTGATTAGCTAATAGGTTGTTACTTGAATGAATCTTTCCCCTAGCAATCTTTTAATCTAGTGTTGAAATCAAGAAGTTGTAGTTCTTAATCTTAATCAATCGCAATCTTAATTTAGTTAATGTTTTGATCACTTTAGTTAATTGATTTGGCATTTTAGTAGAGTTAGTTTCAAGAGTTATTACTTTCTAGCTATGTTAACGTAAATTTACGCATCCCATGGGAACGATAACTCGTACTTGTGCAGCCTATACGAGTTGAATGACTCGTGCACTTGCGAAGGGTGAAACACTCGCGCGTCCCTTTAGAATAACCGAGGTAGAGTAACATAGATAATAGTAATTTTGTAGAACAGGTTTGGGCGCGTCAAAATTCATGGCGTCGATGCCGGGGAGCAGCGTTTGCGCTTTCATAGAACATTTTAGTATAATTCTTGTTTTATTGCATTTAAAATTCTGTTTTGAGCACTTAACCTTTTGGTAGTTTCTTGTGAGCGGACTTTCAGGTTACTTAACACGAATTGATGCACGGAAGACGATCTTTAGGAAGTCCGCTAGAACCTTTTGTTGAAAACATTGATCGCATAGCTAGGCTACCGACGATGACGGACAATCCCAGAGGACTATCCGATCTTGAGAGTGACTTAGCTTTTTCAAGTAGTACATCCACTGGGTCAGAACAAGTACATGATCAACGGATGATGAAGAAATTCTCATTACCTACCGTTGGATCTCATCTTTCAGCTGTATTGCTAGATAATGCTCAGAGGAATTATGAGATGAATAACTTGCATTACAACACACTTCCACACTTTGGTGGTGACCTAAGTGAAGACTGCCTTCAATTCATGAAGGAGTATTACAATGTGGTGACGACTTTCCCACTTAGGAATATGACGGAGGATCACCTACGCATGAGATATTTTTCGTATTGCATGAGAGGTGACGCCAAGTAGTGGCTCATGGCACTACCGGCAGGATCACTTACCACATGAGGAGGTGTAGAGCAGAAGTTTTTCGCCAAATACTTTCCTTCTTGGAAGACTAAGGAAATACGGAGTATGATCGCTGATTTCTATGAGAGGGAAGGAGATGCATTTCATGAATCCTGGGGAAGATTCAAGCTACTCTTAGCATAGTGTCCTCACCACGAGTATACTTTAGTGTCACAAGTTCAGTCATTCTATGATGGACTGACTGGACTCTCACATGCAATTGTTGATAACGCTTGTGGAGGAGCGATGCGAGAGAAGACAGCACGTTATGTATTTGATAAGTATGAGATACATGAGCAGAATTCCCAGCAGAGGAACACTCGAGGTAATCGAAGAGGAGTGAGTATGGAGATAGTAAGCTAAATGAGTGATATGAATAGGAACATTCAGTCTCTCATGAGCAAGTTCGGAAATCAACCATCGGTGGCTGATACAGTCGGTGTGAAGGAGAATCGTGGGATGGTCATGTATCCCATGGTGGAGCCAATGCTACCTAGAAAAGAGGAAATTCAAGTTGTGTATCCACCACATCAGGCAAGACAGCAGGACGACCCATTCTCTAACACATACAATCCTGGGTGGAAGAGACATCTGAATCTTTCTTATGGGAACAACCATTGCTTGAATCCCACATTGCCTCAAGTCAACAACAAAAACAACAACAATGTAAAGTCTCATTTGTTGATTGGCTTATTTCGTGGACAAACCACAATTGGGGTTCATTGTAAGGGTAGCTTAGATGTTGGTGTTCTAGTTCATGCTCTTTCAAGACCTCAAGAGAAGAAGCACCAAAGGTAAATTTCAAGTACTTACTTTGCTTTGAAGAGATTTAGTTGCACACACACACATTCCATGCATTTCCATACTTTGTGTATATGTGTGTCTTTTTTATGTGTGCATTCATGATTATATAATATCTCTTTTTGCATTTTTTATTGATTGCATCTAGTAGTTCAAATGCCATGACATGATTAGAACTAGGTTGCATTGTGTAAAAGTATGGGCGTTGTTCACCCGCCTTATAGGCGCCCTACGAACATCGCCCATTTGGGGCTTTGAGCAAATGTGCTCTTAGCCGCTGTACACCCGCTCTACGTAAAGCGGGTGAACAGCGGTGCCACTGGTGATGTTTTTCACACCTGATGGTCCGCCCAAAAACCGCTCTATGAACAGCGGGTGAAAGACGGCTCTCCAGACTCAAGAGCAACCGCCCTTAGGTCGCCTGGAATCCGCCCTACGTAGGGCGGTCACGAAGAACATGTTCTTCACAATCTCAGGTGAACCGCTGTACACCCGCCCTACGTACAGCGGGTGAATAGTAGTCAAGGCAAATTTTGTGTCAATTTTTCAAAACGTTGTCACTTCATTTTGACACTCTATAAATATGCCTTTTTCATTTCTAGGTCGACCAAGAGAGTTAAAAATCATATTTTTACTTAGCATATTTTTACAAGAGAATATTTTCACTAAAGAACTCACCTTTGATTACTCAAACGCTTTTCCATGATCATTAATCATCATTTAGCATCATCCATGATCATCTAGATGTCATTTTGCATGGTTTCTTCAACACACTTTGATTGGTAAGCTTTTCACTAATATCTTACATATTTTGTGTCTTTCTTAACAAGCAATCTCATATTGTTACTTGTATGTTATTCATTTATATTTTAGATACAAGATTGAGATTAGTGTATTGATTGTTTGAGAGTTGTATTTTGATAGCTATATCATAGGATTGCCTAATCTATGTTTAGCTAAGCTTTATGACATGTCATTTAGCCATTGATTTCTATGATTATTTTAATTGCAATATTGTCATCCTAGATAAGCATATAGAGTTTCCTAGCTCTAATTGCATTTTGGATATTTCATATATTCACATAGGCATTTTATCTCTTCATTGAGAAGTAAGACTTGTGTAGCTTCCGGGATTAGGTTGCGTAAATCACAAGCAATTGGACTAGGTTCACTCATACCGGGATTAGGTAGGTGTGTGATTACTTCCGGGATTAGGTTGTAATTTTATCACATTTAGTGGATTCGAGGTTCGTGTGTGGCTCACAAAACAGCCCGTGGTTTTTCCCGTGAGGGTTTCCACGTAAACATCAAGTGTTATTTACATTCCGCACCATATTACACTTGTATGTCTATTTGACTAGTTAGGGACATTTTCATAAAATTGACATGTATGCGAAAATTGGGTAATAACGATTAAAATCTATTCACCCCCTCTCCCCCCTCTCTAGATTAATATTTAACACACCGTGAGAACTTTCAATTGGTATCAGAGCAGGTTCCTAGATATACTTAGGTTATCCTTGCTTATTTTGGTGTGTTTTGCATTTTGTGTGATTTTTGATCATTCATACATTTGCATTCATTTCATTCATTCATAAACACTATGAGTGGAAACGGTGGAAATGGTGGTGGCAACGAGGGTGTTTCTAGCACAAGGCCTCCGCTTCTTACCAGGTTGAATTATGCCTCTTGGAAAGGCAAGATGAAGTCGTACATATGTCAAATCCATGACCGGGCTTGGATGGCGGTTGAAGACGGCTACACATCACCTATGATGACTTCTACGAGTGGAGGAGAGGATGTGCTTAAGCCTAAGGCGCAATGGAACGCGCAAGAGTTTGAGGCATCAAAATGGAATAGGAAGGCGATCCATGCCATCCTATGTGCAATGGATGAAAATCAATATAAATTGATTCAAAATACTAGGATAGCTAAGGAGGCATGGGACATCCTAGAGATTGCACATGAGGGAACCGAAGTGGTGAAGGACTCTAAGCTTCAAGTCCTCCAAACTCAATTCGAGATGCTTAAGATGGAGGAGAATGAGTGCTTCAACGATTTCGAGATCAAGTTGATGGACATATTCAACCAAAGTCATCAACTTGGTGACCCTTACTCGGATAGGAGAATCAAGCAAAAGATTATGAGATCTCTCATCGATAGGTTTGAATCTAAGGTAACGGCTTTAGAAGAAAATAATGGATATAAGGATATGAAGCCAAGTGAGGTGATTGTGAGACTTCTAGCTTATAAGTCTAGGATGGGTCCTATCTCCACACCTTCGAAAAAGCAAAAAGGAATTGCTTTGAAAGCCTCCAAGGATGAAAAAGAGGCAAAAAATGACTCGGACAAAGACTTTGCATTATTTGTGAAGAGATTCAAGAAGGTTATGAAGTTCGGGAAAAAGGACTTTGGTTTCAAAGGTTAAAACTTCAAGAAAAAGGGTTCCTACAACAAGTTTGAGCCTAGGCAAGAGAAGACCAAAAGGAAAGGGGTCTGATGTTATGAATGTGGTGGTATAGGTAATTTTGCCCCCGAATGTGCTAATCATAATGATAAGAAGAAAGGTAAAGTGATGGCGGCCACATGGAGTGGGAGTAGTGATGACTCCAATGAATAAGATGAAACTTCGGATGATAAAGTGGCTAACTTCATAGCTTTTGCCTCTTCTCACAAGAGCCATGGTAAAAGTGAAGAAGAGGAAGAGAGTTAAGAGGAAAATGACTTAAGTGAAGATGACTCCTCAACTCACTCCACAAATGGATATGTGGAGAGAAAGGTTCTTGTTGAACATTACACAGAGTTCAAAAGCTTAGAGATGAAAACCACGAAAAAGATCAAGATGTTGAGAGAAGAGAATCTTGAGCTTTTATCTCATAATGACCACTTAAGTGAATAAGTGGAAAATTCCAAGAAGGTAGAAGATAAGCTAAGAAAGGATTTAGACTTATCTAGGAGGAATGAAGAAAGTCTAAAGAGGGAGCTTGAAGAAGTAAAAGAGTCTATGACTAGGATGACCTCTAGCACTCAAAAGCTTGATCATTTGCTTAGTGTTGGAAAGAATCCGTGTGACAAGAAGGGTCTTGGGTATGAAGATGGCAAGAAGATCTCAACCTCTAACTAGACCATGTTTGTCAAGAGTTTAGGGAATGAAGAAGCTTCATTGATGCAAATGTAGGGAAAAATACGTGCACGCAGCGGAAGCGAGACTAAAATCGAGTTTAGTATAGTTTAAAATTTTTCCATAATTTAAAGATGAACCTTAACCCTTTAATTAATTAACATATAATAAAGATATCGTACCTTTATCACGTGATCCGATTGACGTTGCGTCGATGGTAATCCGCAAGATCTTCCAATCCAATCACGAACGTGAATCACCTAGGAGCGTGGTCTCCCTTCTCTTTGAATTGTATACCTGAGGATGGATAACAAAACTTTCTCTTTTTCGTTAGTCACAACAAATTCCAAGAGGCTACAAAGAATGTTCCGATCACTTTTGAATTCACAATCGTTAGATCGAAACTCGGGTGAACCTTATTCGAAATTGTGCACAAAACCTTTTGATATAAAAGTTACTAGTGCACTATCGAAATAAGAACAAACTTTTCTCTCTTTTCCTCTTAGCCGAATTCTCACACTAGTCTAAGAGTTGGATTCTATTTTCTCAAGCAAAAGAAAAATAACTCTCAAAAAGGCACTAGGGTTATTATTTTTTATCAATATAATATATATATATATGTCGCATGAATTCCTTGCTGAATATAATATGTATGTTCAACGAATTATGCTTGCCTTATAATCAATATATATATATATATCCTAATATATATCAAATTCTGCATGCCACCAATTCTGCATGCTGTTTCAATATATATATCTATAATATATATCTCAATATATATATATCTATATATTCCGCATGATTTATAAATATATCTATATATATTCCGGTCAATTGCCATATATATTTCATATATATCTATATATTGAGGCCGAAATCCTTTACCATGTAGGATTTGCGTCTTTTGACTTAAATCCTAACCCTAGGTAGATTTCCTTAGAATTCCAAACCCTAATCCAACTCTTTAGTGTATTTGTGACTATATCAAAGACTTCCTAATTTGACTAGATAAATAAATTCCCTTTATTTATCTACTTATCAAATAAAGTCTTTAATATTTATTATACTACCACAATAGTATACTACTAAGAAACATATTTCCTAGTCAGAAAAAGATTTTGATTTTTAATTAAATAATTAATCAATCAATTAATTAATTTCCATTTAATCAATTAATAAAAATAAAACAATATGATATTATATATATATCTCGGCCATGTGCCATATATATTAATATATCTATATATTGTTTTTCTATTTTATTAAATCCATTGGACCTTAACAAAAGACCCACATGTGAACTAGGCTCATTCTTACTAAAAGAAACAAGTCCACATGCCGTAATACAATTCTAGATGGACCCATAAATTAGTCCGGTAGAATATATCAAGTGATTCATGCAAGTCCGTGTGGATTGGGGATCTTGGCGGGCCTATCTAAATTTAAGCTCTAATAGACATAACCCAATCACAATCAACAAATAATTCACTTAGGTTCAATCTATTAATTTTAGTTCATTCCACTAAAGAACTAAAATTGCACTCTTAAATAAAGATGGAATAAGTAAATGATTCTCATTCATACCCTAAACAATCTTATTAGAGATGGTGTATCCTCGTGAAGAATATCAGTAATTGCCAAGAGCTCATAGACCGCCTATAGCTCTCCAAGTTACCATATTTACTTATATGACCAAATTTTGAACTTGGATATTTTGACTTGTCCAGAAGCCTTGTTTCAATAGACTCTATCGAAAACTTAACGTTAAGATTCAATATCCAATACCTCAAAACATCCATATGATGATATTCTACTCTCATTTAATAAATGGAGCCACGATGTCTATATCTATAAATGAAGTCCTCTATCGATTAACAAATGAATACCACTAAACTATCGAGGATAGACTATGCTATATAATCGTACTCATTGATAACTCAAATGATAACACTTGCAACCATAAGTCCATCATTTATCTCAGGATTAAGATAGACTCTCCGATTGTCCTGATAATGAAAAAACTTTTTGTAAGGATTCCCGTTTTGTTGATTGGCTTATTTCGTGGTCAAACCACATGTTGGGGTTTTGAATGTAAGGGTAGTCTAAGTGTTTAGTGTTGAAGATCAAAGGCCCTTCCATGACCTCAAGATTCAAGCACGCCAAAGGTATAATCTCTTGTGCTTGTTTTTCTTTGAAGAGATCTAGTAGCACACACTCACTTAGCATTCTTGCTATGATTGCATACTTGCTTATTTTTATGTGCATCTCTTCACATGTCACTTTACACACTAGCACTTTGGTTGATATATCTTGTTGTGTGTATATGTGCCTTATAATTCGTTTCCCGACATTGTTCGGAAACGTCCGCGCTTGCACTAATGAGTGCTTGGTTTCGCGCGAAGACCGCCTATGGAGAATGCCCTTGGCTTCTCCTTGGTTTTCACCATTGTTGGTGATCGGCGGTTATTATCGGCGGCCTGGCCGTCGAATTAAACCGCCGTTTCAGTCCAGATTGGTCTGAAGCAATTATGCGGTCAAGATCGGCGGTCAAGACCGCCGTTCGAAACCGTCGTTCATACCTGATCGATTTTAATCCCTCGGGTTTGATTCGGTGGTTGGATCGGCGGTCACGTAACCGCCGAATGAAACCGCCGTTAATGCTCTGTTCTTCACGAGCTCAATTCAGCGGTCGTCATCGGCGGCCTGGCCGCCGATTGAAACCGCCGAACGGTGCGTTTCAGGGGCAAAAGTGTCTTTTCACATGCCCAATTCTTGATGTCTATAAATATCTTGTTTTCTCAATCTCTGAATAAGCTTCTTGAGCAATTAGAACCCTAATCTTTCAAGAGAGATTTTTGAGAAAAAATCAAATCAAGAACCTATCTTTAAACACTCAAATCAATTCCCTTTTGCATCAAATTTCATATTTGATTTTCTATGCCTTCATAGAATTGATCCATGCATGGTTTTGAATCATCACATCTTATTTGGTATGTTCTTCACTAATTTCATATTACTTTAGTGTTTTTCATATTAATACATCTCTTTAATTACTTGTATGCTTTTGATTATATGCTAGATACAAGTTAGAGATTATTTGTGATGAAAATTAATTGAGTGTTGTTTGTGATAGCTAATTAGGTTTTTGATTAATCTTGATTAGCTAAGCTATTTGACATGTCATTTAGCAATTGATATCTAGGGTTGATTAAATTGATTATATCATCATCCTAGATAAGCATCTAAGGTTACCTAGCCTTGTTTGTTATTTGAATATTCATATATATATTCACATAGGTTGTTTCTCTTCATAGAGAAGTAAGTCTTGAGGCTAAGAGTGCTTAGGCCTCAAGCAAATTGGAATAGGGTTGCTAATAAAGGCCCGCTGGGTAGAAGTGAGGGGTTACAGACCGGAATGTTAGACGAGGTCTACATAGGTTGTAAACTTCATTTCAATTAGTGATTTCGAGTTCCGAGTGTGGCGCACTATACAGCCCGTGGTTTTTCCCAGTGGTTGGGTTTCCACGTATACATCAAGTGTTATTTAAATTCCGCACTATATTACACTTGTATGTATTTTTGACTAGTAGGGGCATTTTCGTAAAATTGACTTGCATGCGAAAATTGGGTAATAATAGCTAAAATCTATTCACCCCCCCCCCTCTAGCTTTATATTGAACACGCCTCGAGTATTTTAATAACTTTCACTTTTATCTACTGACGGTTCTAGATAAAGTATTTCATTGTGATCCTATTCAATGCACCCAGTGCACTAGATTCTTTTACTCGAAGACCTTTCGATGATTTCAGACTCATCATAACTCATTTGATCCCACTCAAATGCTAGCAAAAGAATTCTATAACTTTAACAAGATAAAGGTGCCCAACCTTTAACTTAAGTTGTGAACATTATTCAAGACTAACTAAAGAATTGTGTCTACCTCATACATATCTAGATGTACGAACAATTCTTCTTTTCTCATAGTCTTTTGACCTTATGATTATTTACTTTGACAATTATAATATTAAACTATAAATGCTATAAGATTTGTTAAACCAGAAATCACTTTATTAATATGAAAAGATTGTCAATTACAATATTACACTCTTGCTATTGAGCATAATCCTAACAGCAAACTCATAGGAAGAAGTTAGAACTAGGACAATGTTCAAATAATGTACAAGTGAAGTTGGTGCCAAGAAGGCAACCTCAAGCTCAACCCACTAGGGTCTCTCAAGCCAACATTCCTCAACAATTGGCTCACAAAGGAAAGAGACCAATCATGCAACCTCAAGCTAGGAAGCAAGCTAGACTGGTTCAACAATGAAGATGGATTGAACCCACTCAACCACAAGGACAAGGTATGATTCCTCATTTTATTCCTACATGTCATTTTTGTGGATCTGATGGTCATATTAGACCAAATCGCTTTCGATATATTAAAATGTGTAGAACATGAAGCATGATTAAAAGAAAAAGAAGAGAGCCAAGATGCATGTTCCTAGGAATGATAAATTTGATGTGCATGATCCTAGGATAACTAGAGCCCATGTACCAAAGATCACTAAGAAAGCTAATATTGTTTCTAGGTGGATTAGAAAGAATGAAAATGTTTGCCATATTGCTCAATTAACCTTGAAGGAAAATTCTTCTAATTTTTGGTATTTAGATAGTGGGTGCTCTAGGCACATGACGGGAAACAAGAGTTTCTTCGAGACTCTTGCTATGGAGGAAGGAGGATATGTCACTTTTGGTGATGGATCCAAAAAGAAAGTTGTAGGGAAATGAACCATTTCTGTTCCCGGATTACCCTCCTTATCTAATGCTTTGTTTGTTGATGGCTTGAAAGCCAATTTGATAAGCATTTCTCATCTTAGTGATGAAGGATATTCCGTCATGTTTAGTAAAAATGATTGCTCTATCCTAAAGCCCAATGGACAAACCTTGTTGAAAGGTATGAGATCTAGCGACAATTGCTATTGTCTTGAAGCTAGTATAGTCTCAAACAATGTGTCCATAGATAAGCAAATAGAGTTGTGGCATGAAAGACTTGGCCACATGAACTTTCGGGATTTACGAACCCTTAGAAAGTTCAATTGTGTGCTTGGCCTCCCTAAGCTTGGGAAGAAAGCCAATGGTGTTTGTGGACCTTGTCAACAAGGAAAACAAACCAAAAGCATGCACAAAAAGGGCAAATATCTCTCCACCAAAGAGCCTCTAGAGCTTCTCCACATGAATCTAATGGGTCTTATGCAAACCGAGAGTTTATGTGGAAAAAGATACATCTTTGTTTGTGTTGATGATTTCTCTAGGTTCATATGGACATATTTTCTTAGAGAAAAATCTGAAACTTTAGATAAGTTTAAAATGCTTTGTAATAAAATTCAAAATGAAATGAACTCTAACATTAAAAGCATAAAACATATTAGAAGTGACCATGTGAGGGAATTTGAGAATGCCACCTTTGAAACCTATTGTAATAGTCTAGGCATCTCCCATGAGTTTTTGGCTCGTAGGACACCTCAACAAAATGGAGTTGTTGAGAGGAAGAATAAGGTCCTTCAAGAGATGGCCCGTGTGATGTTGCTTAGCAACAATGTCCCTAGGAACCTATGGGCCGAAGCCGTCAATACGGCTTGCTATATAGGAAATAGAGTTTTCTGTAAGGATTCTCATTCTTTGATTGGCTTATTTCGTGGACAAACCACATGTTAGGGTTTATTGTGTAAGGGTAGTTTAGGTGATTGAACTTCAAGCTCGAAGGCCCTTCCAAGACCTCAAGGGACAAGCAAGCCAAAGGTATAATCTCTAGTGCTTGGTTTTCTTTGAAGAGACTTAGAATGCACACACACACTTAGTATACTTGCATTTGTGTGCATACTCTTCACATGTCACTTTACACACTAGCACTTTGATTGATATCTTGTTGTGTGTATATATGCTTAGTAATTCGTTTCCTGATAGTGTTCGGAAACGTCGGCGCATGCACTAGAATGTGCTTGGTTTTACGCGAAGACCGCCCACGGAGAATGCCCTTGGTTTCTCCTTGGTTTTCACCTCTGTTGGTGATCGGCGGCCTAGCCGCTGAATGAAACCGCCGTTTGTGTCCAGAAGTGTCTGGAGCAATTCTACGGTCAAGATCGGCGGTCATGACCGCCGTTCGAAACCGCCGTTCATACCTGATCGATTTAATCTCTCGGGTTTGATTCGGCCATTGGATCGGCGGTTGCGAAACTGCCGTTGTTGCTCTGTTCTTCACGGGCTCAATTCGGCGGTCGTGATCGGCGGCCTGGCCGCCGATTGAAACTGCCGATCGGTGCGTTTCAGGGGCAAACTTGTCTTTTCACATGCCTTGTTCTTAATGTCTATAAATATCACACTTTCTCATTTTCTGAATCGATGTTCTTTAACTATAAGAACCCTAAACTTCAAAGAGAGACATTTGAGAGAAAATCAAATCAAGAACACATTTTTAACACTAAAAACCATTCTCATATGCATCAAATTATCATCTAGCATTTTCTAGCATAGTTAGGATGCTTGCTTGCATGGGTTTTGGTCAACACACTTTCTTTGGTAAGTTCTTCACTATTATCATATATAATTAATGTTTTATTTATCATTGACATCTCTTATATTATTTGTATGCTCTTAGAATATATTCTAGATACAAATTAGGGATTGTTGTGTTGACATGATTGAGTGCTGTATTTTGATAGCTATCTAGGTTTTCATAATCTATGTTTAGCTAAGCTATTTGACATGTCATCTAGCTTTTAATATCTAGGATTGAATTTATTGCAAAATCATTATCCTAGATAAGCATATAGAGTAACCTAGCTCTAAATTGCATTTTGGATATTTTATATATTCACTTAGGTTGTATTATCTCTTCTTAGAGAATTAAGTCTTGTGTTGCTATCGAGATTAGGTAGCTTAAATCACAAGCAATTGGACTAGGTCCACTTATACCGGGATTAGGTAGTTGTGATGATTATTGATCGGGATTAGATTATTAAACCATGATTAGGTTGTAATCATTTCAATTAGTGGATTCGAGGTTCGTGTATGGCACACATAACAGCCCGTGGTTTTTCCCGTGAGGGTTTCCATGTAAATATTAAGTGTTATTTACATTCCGCACCTTATTACACTTATTATATTATTGTGACTAGTTATGGGCATTTTCGTAAAATTGACATACATGCGAAAATTGGGTAATAACAGTTAAAATCTATTCACCCCCCCCCCCCCCCCCCCCCCCCCCCCTCTAGATTAATATTAGATCACACCGTTAATTTGTTTCAATTGGTATCAGAGCGGGTTCCTAGATATACTTAGGTGATCCTAGCTCATTTTTGGTGTGTTTTGCATTGTGTGTGTTTTTTGATTTATTCATACATTTTGCATTCATCCAAACACTATGAGTGATTTCGGAATGAGCAAAGAGGGAGCGTCGAGTGTGAGGCCACCTGAAACAAATTATAGCACGGTGTGTATAAAACTATCTAGAGGGGGGGGGGTGAATAGATTTTAGGCTTATTACCCAATTTTTCGTGTTTAGTCAAAATTACGAAATTACCACTAAATAGATAAAGCAATAAATCAAGTATAAAATGCGGAAATTAAATAACACTTGATATTTACGTGGAAACCCTCACGGGAAAAACCACGGGCTAGTAAGTAAGCCACACTCGAACCTCGAATCCACTAAATGTGTAAAACGATTACAACCTAATCCCGGAAGTAATCACACACCTACCTAATCCCGGTATAAGCGAACCTAGTCCGATTGCTTGCGAATTAAGCAACCTAATCCCGGTCACAACACAAGACTTAATTCTCTAAAAAGAGATTAACACCCTAAGTGAATATATGAATATTCAAATGTAACATAGAGCAAGGGAAACCCTATATGCTTATCTAAGATGATGAAATTGCAATTAAAAACAATCCTAGATATTAAAGCTAAATGACATGTCAATTAGCTTAGATAATCATAGATTATAGAAACCTAGATATCTATCACAAAGAAACACTCAATCAAATCAACACAACAATCTCTATCTTGAATATTATAATATAATCTAAGAATAATCAAGTAATAAAAGAGATGCCATAATAAATAGAATACTAATTATATATGATAATAGTGAAAAACTTACCAAAGCAAGTGTGATGATGAAAGACCCATGCAAGCAAGCATCCTAGATATGCTAAAGAATGCTAGATGAACTTTGATGCAAATGGATTTTTGGTTTGAGTGTTTAATGAGCACACTTGGTTGCTTTCTCTTTTAAAATTCTCTCTTTTAGAAGTAGGGTTCTTGATGATTAAAGAGTCACCTTCAGAACAAGAGAAAGTGATGTATTTATAGGCATGAAAAATAGAGCATGTGAAAAGACAAGTTAACGCACCGATCAGCGGTTTCATTCGGCGACCAGGCCGCCGATTATAGCCGCCGATTATAACCGCCGAATTGAAACCGAGAGGAACAGGGGAACAACGGCGGTTTTGAAACAAATAATAGCATGGTGTGTATAAAGCTATCTAGAGGGGGGGTGAATAGATTTTTCGCTTTTTACCCAATTTTTCGTGTTAGTCAAAATTACGAAAATACCCTCAAGATAATATAAACAAGCAAGTGTAATATGGTGCGGAAATTAAAACAACACTTGGTTTTTACGTGGAAACCCTCACGGGAAAAACCACGGGCTATGTAAGTAAGCCACACTCGAACCTCGAATCCACTAAATGTGCAAACGATTACAACCTAATCCCGGAAGTAATCACACACCTACCTAATCCCGGTATGAGTGAACCTAGTCCAATTTGCTTGCGTTCTAAGCAACCTAATCCCGGATGCTACACACAAGACTTACTTTCTCTATGAAGAGAATACAACCCTAAGTGAATATATGTGAATATCCAAAATGCAACATAGAGCAAGGGAAACCCTATATGCTTATCTAAGATGATTAATATGCAATTAAGAGCAATCCTAGATATCAAAACTAAATGACATGTCAATTAGTTTAGCTAATCAATATTAAGCACAAAACCTAATATGCAAGCACAATATAAAATCTCAAACATACATCATACTCATCTCAATATTGTATCTAAAGCATACAAAATAACAAACAAGTAATTAATTGAGATTGCTAGATAAGAGAAACACAAAACATGTAAGATATTAGTGAAAAGCTTACCAAGCAAAGTATGATGAAGATTCCATGCTAGATGACATCTAGATGATCTAAGATGATGCTAGATGATGATTGATGATCATGAAAAAGTGTTTGAGAATCAAGAATGGAGTTCTTGGAATTTTTCTTCTCTTTGAAAAATATCCTAAGTATGAATTCTGAATATGAACTCTCTTAATTAACCTAAAGTCAAAGTGGCATATATATAGGAGGCCAAATCAAAGTGAGGTCGTTTAAGTAAGTTTCAAAGAAACGCGCCAATCAGCGGTTTCAATCGGCAGCCAGGCCGCCGTTAATGACCGCCGAATTGAGCTCGTGAAGAACAGAGCAAAAACGGCGGTTCATTCGGCGGTTTCGTGACCGCCGATTACAACCGCCGAAACAGAACAGAGAGATTAAAATCAACCAGGTATGAACGGCGGTTTCGAACGGCGGTTTCATGCCCGCCGTTTCAACCGCCGAATTAGACTGAGAGATAAATCAATCAGGTCTTGAAACGGCGGTTTCGAACGGCGGTCGTGACCGCCGATCTTAACCGCAGAAATGCTTCAGACCAATCTGGACTGAAACAGCAGTTTCATTCGGCGGCCAGGCCGCCGATAATAACCGCCGATCACCTAAATAGGTGAAAACCAAGGAGAAGCCAAGGGCATTCTCCATAGGCGGTCCTTGCGCTAAATCAAGCACATTCTCGTGCATGCGCGGACGTTTCCGAAAGTTATCGGGAAACGAATTACACAACAACATGACACAATTACACACAACAAAATATAATAAATAAGTGCAAGTGTGAAATGTGACAAATGAAGAGAATGCACACATATGCAATGAATGTTAAGTGTGTGTGTGCAACTAATCTCTTCAAAGAAAAGTAAGCACATAGAAATTTACCTTCGGTGCTTATCAACACGAGGTCTTCAAAGGGCTTCGAACATTAAGACCGATACTTAGGCTACCCTTACAAAGAACCCCCACATATGGTTTGATCACGAAATAAGCCAATTAAAAACAACGGGAATCCTTACAATCTCCCCATTTGGCTATTTCGTGACAAAACCATCACTCACAATGATTCCTCACAAAAAAAAATAGAAACTACGGGACTATAATGATATTCTACATTACACAGAGATAAGCTAATGCAACTTGAAGTCTTCAATCCTCTTGTAGAATAATCAATCCCTGAAAAGAGTTTCTAACATTTCTAATACAAGAAAAGTGTGAGATTAATCATGTGAGAACAATACCAAGCATATGCATTTTTAGAATTTAGGCACAACATTACCAAATGTAGCAATGTATGATAAATGCAATGCTCCCCCTCAACGGGTTACTCCCCCTCAATGTATGTTCTCCCCAAAGTGTACAATAGCTTCTATATTTTGCACCTCCCCTTACCATATCCTACTCCCCCTTTTTGTCATGATATAGGCAAAGGAGTAGTCCCCAACCGGGTCACTCATAGCAACGAGAGATAGAAGCATGCAAGATTTGCATATACATATAAGTCACTTTATGCACTTCAATTAATTTGAGAGAAACAAGGAGATTTATTTTGAGAAAATGTGTGAATCCAACATGCTTTGCATACAAGACATATAGCATTCAAGTCCAAAATACAATGGTATTTGGCAAAGCAAATGACAAAGGTTTCTAATAAGAATTCAAACCAATTTCACCAATGTCATGGGAAAAGCAAGGATATAGAGATTATTGATTTCAATTTAAGAGCAACTATATCCAACTTTATAAGCGAAACATGGCATGAGCGACTTTGCACCCTATTTGATTTTTCCGGATAAAATTATCCGTATGATAGTAACCATGTTCAACTAATAAAGAAAGAGAGACATTTGGAATGTAAATTCCTTTGAATGGATACAAGATCCTTTATTCATTTTGAGTCTCATAAGTTTTCACACAAGTTTTGCATTTTTAAGAATATGCAATCATCAATTCATGCTTTTCATGTGAGCATGTTTTATGAATTTCATGCTTTTTCATTTGACATTAGCATGTTATTAAAGAATCATCATGTCATGGAGATAACTATAGGTCATTCACATCATACTTCCTATGTAAATCTCCTAGTCCAAAAATGCATGTTTGAACATAAATATGACATGGATTGTAGACAAGCAAGGTTCACACTTATGGAATTTTAAAACATATATACATATGTACAACCAAGCTTACTCAAGCAATCAAAAGAAGAGGCATAAGATATTTCAAATTTTTGCAAGAGACAAGAATACAAACTAGCTCTCTTTGCTTGAGTTCCCCATATGGGGTCAATCATAGAACATCACTCCACAAGACATACCCCAATAGATCTACTAAGAGTTTTAAATCGAGTAGCATCTAAGGGTTTAGTAAATAGGTCCGCAAGTTGATCATTTGTACCTACATGTTCAAGTACTATGCATTTATTTTCAACAAGCTCTCTAATGAAGTGATGGCGGATGTCAATATGCTTAGTCCTAGAATGTTGCACCGGATTCTTGGAAATATTAATAGCACTCATGTTATCACAAAAGAGAGTGAGAGTACTTTGGTTGAATCCGTAGTCTACTAGCATTTGCTTCATCCATAGGAGTTGTGTGCATCCACTCCCCGCGGCTATGTACTCGGCCTCGGCCGTGGACAAGGAAATCGAGTTTTGCTTCTTGCAAAACCAAGACACCAAGTTGTTGCCTAGAAAGAAGCAACCGCCCGATGTGCTCTTCCTATCATCACAATTTCCTGCCCAATCCGCATCACTAAAGCCTACAAGACTAGCATTAGTGTCAAAAGAGTACCAAATCCCATAGTTGGATGTCCCATTCACATAACGAATGATTCTCTTAACGGAAGAGAGATGGGACTCCTTAGGATCCGCTTGGTACCTAGCACACACACCCACACTAAAGGAGATATCGGGCCTACTTGCGGTCAAATAAAGCAAGCTACCTATCATGCCACGATATAACGTTTGTTCCACACTTTTACCACTAGCATCTTTGCTTAGCTTCAAAGTGGTACTCATGGGTGTATCACAATGTTTGGCATTTTCTAAACCAAACTTCTTCACTAGGTTTTTGGCATATTTGGCTTGGGTTATGAAAATCCCATTGTCTAGTTGCCTAATTTGCAAACCTAGGAAGTAACTAAGCTCACCAACAAGGCTCATCTCAAATTCATGAGACATGACATCAACAAATTGTTGGACCTTGGTGTTGTTGGTGGAGCCAAACACTATGTCATCAACATATATTTGAGCTATGAAAAGCTCATCATTATCTCTCTTGATGAATAGTGTCTTGTCAACACTACCTCTTGTGTAGTTATTGTCAACAAGAAATTGAGTGAGGCGCTCATACCAAGCCCTCGGTGCTTGTTTCAACCCATATAGTGCCTTCTTAAGGCGATAGACATGGTTGGGGTGGTGTGCATCCACAAACCCCTTGGGTTGTTCAACAAACACTTCCTCTTGCAAGAAGCCATTGAGGAAGGCACTCTTGACGTCCTTTTGGTGCAATTTGAACTTGTGCACACAAGAGATGGACAAGAGAAGCCTAATGGACTCTAAGCGGGCAACGGGAGCAAATGTCTCCTCAAAGTCGATACCCTCAATTTGAGAGTACCCTTGTGCTACAAGTCTAGCCTTGTTCCGCACTATATTGCCATCCTCATCGGATTTGTTCCTAAATATCCATTTAGTGCCTATGACATTAGTGGTCTTAGGCCTAGGAACTAGAGTCCAAACCTCATTCCTTTCGAATTGGTTTAGCTCTTCTTGCATGGCAAGAACCCAAAATTCATCATGTACGGCTTCTTCAACCTTTTTGGGTTCAATTTAAGAGGTGTAGCAAGTATAGCTAATAAGATTAGCAAGTTGACGTCTAGTCCTAACACCCTCATTTACCTCTCCAATGATATCTTCTTTATCATGGAGTTTCCTAACCCATGGAGCGGGTTCTTTAGAGTCCAAGAGAGGAACTCTAGTAATGGGTTGTGTGACTTCATTAGATGTCCCAACATTGGGAGTCACCACAACCCTCTCCAAAGGAGAGTCATCCTCTAGAACATCCTCCTCCTCATGGTCATTAGACTTGAGCCTAGTATCATCAATGACCACATTTGATGATTCCATGACGGTTCGAGTCTTCAAGTTGAAAACTCTATAGGCTTTACTATTCAAGGCGTAGCCAATAAAGATACCCTCATCACTCTTAGCATCAAACTTGCCAAGTTGATCACGGTCATTTAAAATGTAGCATTTGCTTCCAAATGTGTAGAAGTAGCTAACATTTGGCTTCCTACCCTTCCATAGCTCATAGGAGGTGTTTCTAGAACTGGGCCTTAGGAACACACGATTTCCTATATAGCAAGCAGTATTGATGGCTTCGGCCCATAGGTTCCTAGGGACATTGTTGCTAAGCAACATCACTCGGGCCTTCTCTTGGAGGACCCTATTCTTCCTCTCAACAACTCCATTTTGTTGAGGTGTCCTAGGAGCCGAAAACTCATGGGAGATGCCTAAGCTATCACAAAAGCTTTCAAAAAAGGCATTCTCAAACTCTCTCCCATGGTCACTTCTAATCCGTTTAATGCTTCTAATGTTAGATTTCATTTCATTTTGTAATTTAGTACAAAGCATTTTAAACTTATCAAAAGTTTCGGATTTTTCTCTAAGAAAGTATGTCCATGTAAATCTAGAGAAATCATCAACACATACAAAAATGTATCTCTTTCCACCCAAACTTTCGGTTTGCATGGGACCCATGAGGTCCATGTGGAGAAGCTCAAGTGGCTCCTTGGTGGTGAGATACTTACCCTTTTTGTGCATGCTTTTAGTTTGCTTTCCTTGTTGGCAAGGTCCACAAACACCATTGGCTTTCTTCCCAAGCTTAGGGAGGCCACGCACACACTCGAACTTTCCAAGGGTCCGTAGATCCCTAAAGTTCATGTGGCCAAGTCTTTCATGCCACAACTCAATTTGCTCATCCATGGATACATTGTTTGAGACTATTCTAGCTTCAAGACAATAGCAATTGTCGCTAGATCTCATACCTTTCAATAAGGTTTGTCCATCGGGCTTTAGGATTGAGCAATCATCTTTGCAAAACAAGACGGAATATCCTTCATCACTTAGATGTGAAATGCTTATTAAATTGGCTTTCAAGCCATCAACAAATAAAGCATCGGATAAGGAGGGTAATCCGGGAACGGAAATGGTTCCTTTCCCTACAACTTTCTTTTTGGATCCATCACCAAAAGTGACATATCCACCTTCCTCCATAACAAGAGTCTCGAAGAAACTCTTGTTTCCCGTCATGTGCCTAGAGCACCCACTATCTAAATACCAAAAATTAGAAGAATTTGCCTTCAAGGCTATTTGAGCAACATGGCAAACAATTTCATTCTTTCTAATCCACTTAGAAACAATCTTAGCTTTCTTAGTGGTCTTTGGTACATGGGCTCTAGATGTCCTAGGATCATGCATAATAATATTATTATTCCTAGGAACATGCATCATGGCTCTTTTCTTTTTCTTCTCTATCATGTTTCTAGTTTTGCACATTTTTATATATCGAAAGCAATGTGGTCTAATATGACCATTAAATCCACAAAAGTGACATATAGGAGTAAAATAAGGAATCATACCTTGTTCTTGTCTTTGTGGATGAAAGGGTTCAATCCTTCTTCGTTGTTGAACCGGTCTTGGTTGCTTCCTAGCTTGAGGTTGCATGATAGGTCTCTTTCCTTTGTGAGCCATTTGAGGAGGAATGTTGGCTTGAGGGACCCTAGGGGGTTGAGCTTGAGGTTTCCTTCTTGGCCCCATCTTCACTTGTGCATTAGAGCATTGTCCTACTTCTAATTTCTTTCTAGAAGCTTGCACAAATGAAGTTTCTTCTTTCTTCAAGCTCTTGACAAACACG
The DNA here is from genome assembly GCA_008009225.1 of Acer yangbiense. Classification (NCBI taxonomy): domain Eukaryota; kingdom Viridiplantae; phylum Streptophyta; class Magnoliopsida; order Sapindales; family Sapindaceae; genus Acer; species Acer yangbiense. The sequence continues at coordinate 38,141,631 of CM017762.1, forward strand.
GTCTTGTTAGAGGTAGAGATCTTCTTGTCATCTTCATACCCAAGACCCCTCTTGTCACATGGACTCTTTCCAACACCAAGCATATGGTCAAGCTTCTTGGTGCTAGAATCCATCCTAGTCATAGAATTTCTAACTTCTTCAAGCTCACTCTTTAGACTTTCTTCATTCCTCCTAGATAAAGCTAACTCCTCTCTTAGCTTATCTTCTATCTTCTTGAATTTTTCAACTTGTTCACCTAAGTGGTCATTATGAGATGCAAGCTCAAGATTTTCTTCTCTCAACATCTTGATCTTTCTTGTGCTCTTGATTGCTAAATCATTAAACTCGGCATGGCATTTAGCAAGCACCTTTTTCTCCACAAAACTACTTATGGAGTTAGATGAGGAATCACTTGAGTCATTCTCCTCTTGACTCATTTCCTCTTTCTCACTAGCACTTCTGCTTTTACGGGAGAAGGCAAAAGCTAGGAGATTAGCCATGAGCTCTTCTTCACTTGAAGACTCATCTTCCTCATTGGAGTCATCACTACTCCCACTCCAAGTGGCGGACATCACTTTGCTCTTCTTCTTTTCATTGTGATTAGCACATTCGGGGGCAAAGTGACCAATCCCACCACATTCAAAGCATCGGACCCCTTTCCTTTCGGTCCTCTCTTGTCTAGGCTCAAACTTCTTGAAGGAACTCTTTTTCTTCAAATCTTGTCCTCTTGACCCAAATCCCTTCTTCTTCTTGAACCCCATAACCTTGTTGAACCTTTTCACAAATAAGGCAAGGTCTTCATCTGATTCATGCTTTGCCTCCTTTGCATCCTTAGATGCTTTCAAAGCTATTCCTTTAGACTTCTTAGGAGGAGTAGTGGTACTAGGAGCCTTCCTAGACTCATATGCAAGGAGACGCCCAATCACCTCACTTGGCTTCATATCCATGTAGCCACTATTTTCTTCTATGGCCGTCACCTTGGATTCAAACCTATCGGGGAGAGATCTCATAATTTTTTGCTTGACTCTCCTATCCGAATACAGGTCTCCGAGTTGATGGCTTTGATTTACAATGTCAATCAATTTGATTTCGAAGTCATTGAAGCATTCATCCTCTCCCATCCTTAGAAGCTCAAACTGAGTTTGGAGGACTTGAAGCTTGGACTCCTTCACCACCTCGGTTCCCTCATGTGCAACTAGAAGGATGTCCCATGCCACTTTGGCAATCTGAGTATTCTGAATAAGCTTGTACTGATTCTCATCCATAGCACACATAATGGCATGCATAGCCTTCCTATTCCACTTAGAAGCCTCAAACTCTTGCGCATTCCATTGCGCCTTAGGCTTCAAAACATCTTGTCCTCCACCCTCGGGAGTCATCATAGGGAGATCATATCCGTCTTCCACCGCCATCCATGCACGGTCATGAATTTGGCATATGTAGGATTCCATCTTCCCTTTCCATTGGGAATAGTTCAATCCGGTAAGAAGTGGAGGCCTTGTGCTAGAAGCTCCTTCGTGGCCACCACCATTTCCACCGTTTCCACTCATAGTGTTTATGAATGAATGAAATGAATGCAAATGTATGAATGATCAAAAATCACACAAAATGCAAAACACACCAAAATAAGCAAGGATCACCTATGTATGTCTAGGAACCCGCTCTGATACCAATTGAAACAAATAATAGCACGGTGTGTATAAAGCTATCTAGAGGGGGGGTGAATAGATTTTTCGCTTTTTACCCAATTTTTCGTGTTAGTCAAAATTACGAAAATACCCTCAAGATAATATAAACAAGCAAGTGTAATATGGTGCGGAAATTAAAACAACACTTGGTTTTTACGTGGAAACCCTCACGGGAAAAACCACGGGCTATGTAAGTAAGCCACACTCGAACCTCGAATCCACTAAATGTGCAAACGATTACAACCTAATCCCGGAAGTAATCACACACCTACCTAATCCCGGTATGAGTGAACCTAGTCCAATTTGCTTGCGTTCTAAGCAACCTAATCCCGGATGCTACACACAAGACTTACTTTCTCTATGAAGAGAATACAACCCTAAGTGAATATATGTGAATATCCAAAATGCAACATAGAGCAAGGGAAACCCTATATGCTTATCTAAGATGATTAATATGCAATTAAGAGCAATCCTAGATATCAAAACTAAATGACATGTCTATTAGTTTAGCTAATCAATATTAAGCACAAAACCTAATATGCAAGCACAATATAAAATCTCAAACATACATCATACTCATCTCAATATTGTATCTAAAGCATACAAAATAACAAACAAGTAATTAATTGAGATTGCTAGATAAGAGAAACACAAAACATGTAAGATATTAGTGAAAAGCTTACCAAGCAAAGTATGATGAAGATTCCATGCTAGATGACATCTAGATGATCTAAGATGATGCTAGATGATGATTGATGATCATGAAAAAGTGTTTGAGAATCAAGAATGGAGTTCTTGGAATTTTTCTTCTCTTTGAAAAATATCCTAAGTATGAATTCTGAATATGAACTCTCTTAATTGACCTAAAGTCAAAGTGGCATATATATAGGGGGCCAAATCAAAGTGAGGTCGTTTAAGTAAGTTTCAAAGAAACGCGCCAATCGGCGGTTTCAATCGGCGGCCAGGCCGCCGTTCATGACCACCGAATTGAGCTCGTGAAGAACAGAGCAAAAACGGCGGTTCATTCGGCGGTTTCGTGACCGCCGATTACAACCACCGAAACAGAACAGAGAGATTAAAATCAACCAGGTATGAACGGCGGTTTCATGCCCGCCGTTTCAACCGCCGAATTAGACTGAGAGATAAATCAATCAGGTCTTGAAACGGCGGTTTCGAACGGCGGTCGTGACCGCCGATCTTAACCGCAGAAATGCTTCAGACCAATCTGGACTGAAACGGCGGTTTCATTCGGCGGCCAGGCCGCCGATAATAACCGCCGATCACCTAAATAGGTGAAAACCAAGGAGAAGCCAAGGGCATTCTCCATAGGCGGTCCTCGCGCTAAATCAAGCACATTCTCGTGCATGCGCGGACGTTTCCGAAAGTTATCGGGAAACGAATTACACAACAACATGACACAATTACACACAACAAAATATAATAAATAAGTGCAAGTGTGAAATGTGACAAATGAAGAGAATGCACACATATGCAATGAATGTTAAGTGTGTGTGTGCAACTAATCTCTTCAAAGAAAAGTAAGCACATAGAAATTTACCTTCGGTGCTTATCAACACGAGGTCTTCAAAGGGCTTCGAACATTAAGACCGATACTTAGGCTACCCTTACAAAGAACCCCCACATATGGTTTGATCACGAAATAAGCCAATTAAAAACAACGGGAATCCTTACAGGTTTCATTCGGCGGTTTCGTGACTGCCGATCTAACCGCCGAATCTAACCGAGAGATAAAATCAATCAGGTATGAACGGCGGTTTCATTCGGCGGTTTCATGACCGCCGAATTAGACCGAGAGATAAAATCAATCAGGTCTTGAACGGCGGTTTCGAACGGCGGTCGTGACCACCGATCGTAACCGTAGAATTGCTCCAGACACTTCTGGAAGCAAACGGCAGTTTCATTCGGCGGCCAGGCCGCCGATCATAACCGCCGATCACCAACATAGGTGAAAACCAAGGAGAAGCCAAGGGCATTCTCCGTAGGCGGTCTTCGCCAAAACCAAGCACATTCTAGTGCATGCGCAGACGTTTCCGAATACTATCGGGAAACGAATTACAAGTCACAAATTCACACAACAAACAATAACATATAGGTGCAAGTGTGAAATGTGGCATGTGAAGTGAAAGCACACATATGCAATGTATGTTAAATATGTGTGTGCAACTAATCTCTTCAAAGAAAAATAAGCACTAGAGATATACCTTTGGAGTGCTTATCAAGACGAGGTCTTCAAAGGGCTTGAGCAATAACAACAGCGCCTAAGCTACCCTTACAAAGTACCCCAACATGTGGTTTGTCCACGAAATGAGCCAATCAACAAATGAGAACCTTACAATCTCCCCCTTTGGCTATTTCGTGACAAAACCACCACTCACATTGATTCCTCACAAAAAGATAGAAACTACGGGACTACAATGATATTCTACATTACAAAGAGATAAGAAAATGCAACTTGAAGTCTTCAACCTCTTGTAGAATAATCAATCTCTGAAAATAAAGTTTCTAACATTTCCAATACAAGTAAAAAGTGAGATCAATCAAGTGAGAACAAAAACAAGCATTTGCATTTTTAAAAAATTAGGCACAATATTATACAATGTATGTGTATGCAATGCTCCCCCTCAACGGGTTACTCCCCCTCAATGTATGTTCTCCTCAATCATGCACAATTGCTACTACAATTTGCAACTCCCCTTACCATATCCTACTCCCCCTTTTTGTCATGATATAGGCAAAGGAGTAGTCCCCAACCGGGTCACTCATAGCAACGAGAGATAGAAGCATGCAAGATATTTGCATAATCAATATAAGTCACTTTATGCATCTCAATTAATTGGAGAGAAACAAGGAGATTTATTTGAGAAAATGTGTGAATCAAACATGCTTTGCATACAAGACATGTAGCATTCAAGTCCAAAATACAATGGTATTTGGTAAAGCAAATGACAAAGGGTTCTAATAAGAATTCAAACCAATTTCACCAATGTCAAGAGAAAAGCAAGGATATAGAGATTTTATTGATTTCAATTTAAGAGCAACTATATCCAACTTTATAAGCGAAACATGGCATGAGTGACTTTGCACCCTATTTGATTTTTCCGGATAAGATGTCCGTATGATAGTAGCCATGGTCAACCAATAAAGAAAGAGAGACATTTGGAATTTAAATTCCTTTGAACGGATACTAGATCCTTTATTCATTTTGAGTCTCATAAGCTTTCATACAAGTTTTGCATTTTGAGAATATGCAATCATCATTTCATGCTTTTCATGTGAGCATGTTATATGAATTTCATGCTTTTTCATTTGACATTAGCATGTTATAAAAGAATCATCATGTCATGGAGATAACCATAAGTCATTCAAATCATACTTCATATATACATCTCCTAGTCCAAAAATGCATGTTTGAACATAAATATGACATGGATTGTAAACAAGCAAGGTTCACACTTATTGAATTGAAAACATATATACATATGTGCAACAAAGCTTACTCAAACAATTAAAAGAAGAGGCATAAGTTATTTCGAATTTTTTGCAAGATGCAAGAATGCAAAATAGCTCTATTTGCTTGAGTTCCCCATATGAGGTCAAATACAAAACTCATCACTCCATAAGACATATCCCAATAGATCTACTTAGTGTTTTAAATCGAGTAGAATCTAAGGGTTTAGTAAATAGGTCCGCAAGTTGATCATTAGTACCTACATGTTCAAGTACTATGCATTTATTTTCAACAAGCTCTCTAATGAAGTGATGGCGGATGTCAATATGCTTAGTTCTAGAATGTTGCACCGGATGCTTGGAAATATTAATGGCACTCATGTTATCACAAAAGAGAGTGAGAGTACCTTGGTTGAATCCGTAGTCTACTAGTATTTGCTTCATCCATAGGAGTTGTGTGCATCCACTCCCCGCGGCTATGTACTCGGCTTCGGCCGTGGACAAGGAAATCGAGTTTTGCTTTTTACAAAACCAAGACACCAAGTTGTTGCCTAGGAAGAAGCAACCGCCCGATGTGCTTTTCCTATCATCACAATTTCCTGCCCAATCCGTATCACTAAAGCCTACAAGACTAGCATTAGTATCAAAAGAGTACCAAATCCCATAGTTGGAAGTCCCATTCACATAGCGAATGATTCTCTTTACGGAAGAGAGATGGGACTCCTTGGGATCCGCTTGGTACCTAGCACACACACCCACACTAAAAGAGATATCGAGCCTACTTGCGGTCAAATAAAGCAAGCTACCAATCATGCCACAATATAACGTTTGTTCCACACTTTTACCACTAGCATCCTTGCTTAGCTTCAAAGTGGTACTCATGGGTGTATCACAATGTTTGGCATTTTCAAGACCAAACTTCTTCACTAGGTTTTTAGCATATTTGGCTTGGGTTATGAAAATCCCATCATCTAATTGCCTAATTTGCAAACCTAGGAAGTAACTAAGCTCACCAACAAGACTCATCTCAAATTCATGAGACATGACATCAACAAATTGTTGGACCTTGGTGTTGTTGGTGGAGCCAAAAACTATATCATCAACATATATTTGAGCTATGAAAAGCTCATCATTGTCTCTCTTGATGAATAGTGTCTTGTCAACACTACCCCTTGAGTAGTTATTGTCAACAAGAAATTGAGTGAGGCACTCATACCAAGCCCTCGGTGCTTGTTTCAACCCATATAGAGCCTTCTTAAGGCGATAGACATGGTTGAGGTGGTGTGCATCCACAAACCCCTTGGGTTGTTCAACAAACACTTCCTTTTGCAAGAAGCCATTGAGGAAGGCACTCTTGACATCCATTTGGTGCAATTTGAACTTGTGCACATAAGAAATGGACAAGAGAAGCCTAATGGACTCTAACCGGGCAACGGGAGCAAATGTCTCCTCAAAGTCGATACCCTCAATTTGAGAGTACCTTTGTGCTACAAGTCTAGCCTTGTTCCACACTATGTTGCCATCCTCATCGGATTTGTTCCTATAAATCCACTTAGTACCTATCATATTAGTGCTTTTAGGCCTAGGAACTAAAGTTCAAACCTCATTCCTTTCGAATTGGTTTAGCTCTTCTTGCATGGCAAGAACTCAAAATTCATCATTCAAGGCTTCATCAACCTTTTTGGGTTCAATTTGAGAGGTGTAGCATGTAAAGCTAATGAGATTAGCTATTTAACGCCTTGTCCTAACACCCTCATTCACATCTCCAATAACATCTTCTTTGTTATGGAGTCTTCTAACCCATGGAGCGGGTTCATTACAGTCAAAGAGTGGGACTCTAGTAATAGGTTGTGTGACTTCATTATTGTCATTAGACGTCCCAACATTGGGAGTCACCACAACCCTCTCCAAAGGAGAGTCATCATCTAAAACCTCATCCTCCTCATAGTCATTAAACTTGAGCCTTGTATCATCAATAACAACATTCGATGATTCCATGACGGTTCGAGTCTTCAAGTTGAAAACTCTATAGGCTCTACTATTCAAGGCATAGCCAATAAAGATACCCTCATCACTCTTAGCATCAAACTTGCCAAGTTGATCACGGTCATTTAAAATGTAGCATTTGCTTCCAAATGTAGGGAAGTAGCTAACATTTGGCTTCCTACCCTTCCATAACTCATAGGAGGTGTTTCTAGATCTGGGCCTTTGGAAAACACGATTCCCTATATAACAAGCCGTATTGACGGCTTCGACCCATAGGTTCCTAGGGACATTGTTGCTAAGCAACATCACTCGGGCCATCTCTTGAAGGACCCTATTCTTCCTCTCAACAACTCCATTTTGTTGAGGTGTCCTAGGAGCCGAAAACTCATGGGAGATGCCTAAGCTATTGCAATAGCTTTCAAAAGAGGCATTCTCAAATTCCCTCCCATGGTCACTTCTAATCCGTTTAATGCTTTTGATGTTAGAATTCATTTCATTTTGTATTTTAGTACAAAGCATTTTAAACTTATGAAAAGTTTCGGATTTTTCTCTAAGAAAATATGTCCATGTAAATCTAGAGAAATCATCAACACAAACAAAAATGTATCTCTTTCCACCTAAACTCTCGGTTTGCATAGGACCCATGAGATCCATGTGGAGAAGCTCTAAGGGCTCCTTGGTGGAGAGATACCTGCCCTTTTTGTTCATGATTTTAGTTTGTTTTCCTTGTTGGAAAGGTCCACAAATACCATTGGCTTTCTTCCCAAGCTTAGAAAGGCCACGCACACAATCGAACTTTCCAAGGGTTCTTAAATCCCTAAGTTCATGTGGCCAAGTCTTTCATGCCACAACTCTATTTGCTCATCCATGGACACATTGTTTGAGACTATTCTAGCTTCAAGACAATAGCAATTGTCGCTAGATCTCATACCTTTCAATAAAGTTTGTCCATCGGGCTTTAGGATCGAGCAATCATCTTTTCTAAACAAGACGGAATATCCTTCATCACTTAGATGTGAAATGCTTATTAAATTGGCTTTCAAGCCATCAACAAATAAAGCATCGGATAAGGAGGGTAATCCGGGAACAGAAATGGTTCCTTTCCCTACAACTTTCTTTTTGGATCCATCACCAAAAGTGACATATCCTCCTTCCTCCATAACAAGAGTCTCGAAGAAACTCTTGTTTCCCATCATGTGCCTAGAGCATTCACTATCTAAATACCAAAAATTAGAAGAATTTGCCTTCAAGGTTATTTGAGCAACATGGCAAACATTTTCATTCTTTCTAATCCACCTAGAAACAATCTTAGCTTTCTTAGTGGTCTTTAGTACATGGGCTCTAGATGTTATAGGATCATGCATAACAATATTATCATTCCTAGGAACATGCATCATGGCTCTTTTCTTTTTCTTCTCAATCATGCTTCTAGTTTTGCACATTTTAATATATCGAAAGCAATGTGGTCTAATATGACCATCAAATCCACAAAAGTGACATATAGGAGTAAAATAAGGAATCATACCTTGTCCTTGTCTTTGTGGATGAATGGGTTCAATCCATCTTCGTTGTTGAACCGGTCTAGATTGCTTCCTAGCTTGAGGTTGCATGATTGGTCTCTTTCCTTTGTGAGCCACTTGTGGAGGAATGTTGGCTTGAGGGACCCTAGAGGGTTGAGCTTGAGGTTGCCTTCTTGGCCCCATCTTCACTTGTGCCTATTTCTAACTTCTTCCTAGGAATTTGCACAAATGAAGTTTCTTCGTTCCTCAAACTCTTGACAAACACGGTCTTGTTAGAGGTTGAGATCTTCTTGCCATCTTCATACCCAAGACCCCTCTTGTCACATGGACTCTTTCCAACACCAAGCATATGGTTAAGCTTCTTGGTGCTAGAATCCATCCTAGTCATAGACTCTCTTACTTCTTCAAGCTCCCTCTTTAGACTTTCTTCATTCCTCCTAGATAAGACTAACTCCTCACTTAGCTTATCTTCCATCTTCTTGAATTTTTCCACTTGTTCACTTAAGTGGTCATTATGAGATAAAAGCTCAAGATTCTCTTCTCTTAACATCTTGATCTTTCTTGTGCTTTTGATTGCTAAATCATTAAACTCAGCATGGTATTTAGCAAGCACCTTTTTCTCCACAAAACCATTTATGGAGTTAGAAGAGGAATCACTTTCTTCTCCACTTGAGTCACTTTCCTCTTGACTCATTTCCTCTCTTTCACTAGCACTTTTGCTTTTATGGGAGGAGGCAAAAGCTAGGAGATTAGCCATGAGCTCTTCATCATCCGAAGACTCATCTTCCTCAATGGAGTCATCACTACTTCCACTCCAAGTGGCGGCCATTACTTTTCCCTTTTTCTTCTCATTGTGATTCGCACATTCGGGGGCAAAGTGACCTATCCCACCACACTCAAAACAATGGACCCCTTTCATTTCGGTCTTCTCTTTCCTAGGCTTAAACTTATTGTAGGAACCTTTTTTCTTGAAATTTTGACCTTTGGAACCAAAGTCCTTTTTCCCGAACTTCATGACCCTCTTGAATCTCTTCACAAATAATGCAAGGTCTTCGTCCGAGTCATTCTTCTTTGCCTCATTTTCATCCTTGGAGGTTTTCAAAGCAATTCCTTTTTGCTTTTTAGGAGGTGTGGAGATAGGACCCTTCCTAGACTCATAAGCTAGAAGTCTCCCAATCACCTCACTCGGCTTCATATCCTTATATCCACTATTTTCTTCTAAAGCCGTTACTTTTGATTCAAACCTATCCGGAAGAGATCTCATAATCTTTTGCTTGATTCTCCTATCCGAATATGGATCACCAAGTTGATGACTTTGGTTGACTCTGTCCATCAACTTGATCTCGAAGTCATTGAAGCACTCATTCTCCTCCATCTTAAGCATCTCGAATTGAGTTTTGAGGACTTGAAGCTTAGAGTCCTTCACCACTTCGGTTCCCTCATGTGCAATCTCTAGGATGTCCCATGCCTCCTTAGCTATCCTAGTATTTTGAATCAATTTATATTGATTTTCGTCCATTGCACATAGGATGGCATGCATCGCCTTCCTATTCCACTTTGAAGCCTTAAATTCTTGCACGTTCCATTGCGCCTTAGGCTTCAATACTTCTTCTCCTCCACCCGCGGGAGTCATCTTAGGTAGATCATATCTGTCTTCCACCGCCATCCATGCACGGTCGTGAATTTGACATACATAGAATTCCATCTTCCCTTTCCATTAGGAATAGTTCAACCCGGTAAGAAGTGGAGGCCTTGTGCTAGAAGCACCCTCGTTGCCACTACCATTTCCACCGTTTCCACTCATAATGTTTATGAATGAATGAAATGAATGTAAATGTATGAATGATAAAAAAAATCACACAAAATGCAAAACACACCAAAAAAAAGCAAGGATAAAACAAATTGATAAAGCAAAATGCAAAACACACAAAATGCAAAACACACCAAAATCACCTATGTATATCTAAGAACCCGCTCTGATGCCAATTGAAACAAATTATAGCACGGTGAGTATAAAACTATCTAGAGGGGGGTGAATAGATTTTAGGCTTATTACCCAATTTTTCGTGTTTAGTCAAAATTACGAAATTACCCCTAAATAGATAAAGCAATAAATCAAGTATAAAATGTGGAAATTAAATAACAGTTGATATTTACGTGGAAACCCTCACGGGAAAAACCACGGGCTAGTAAGTAAGCCACACTCGAACATCGAATCCACTAAATGTGTAAAACGATTACAACCTAATCCCGGAAGTAATCACACACCTACCTAATCCCGGTATAAGCGAACCTAGTCCGATTGCTTGGAAATTAAGCAACCTAATCCCGGTCACAACATAAGACTTAATTCTCTAAAAAGATATTAACACCCTAAGTGAATATATGAATATTCAAATGCAACATAGAGCAAGGGAAACCCTATATGCTTATCTAAGATGATGAAATTGCAATTAAAAACAATCCTAGACATTAAAGCTAAGTGACATGTCAATTAGCTTAGATAATCATAGATTATAGAAACCTAGATATCTATCACAAAGCAACACTCAATCAAATCAACACAACAATCTCTATCTTGAATATTATAATATAATCTAAGAATAATCAAGTAATAAAAGAGATGCCATAATAAATAGAATACTAATTATATATGATAATAGTGAAAAACTTACCAAAGCAAGTGTGATGATGAAAGACCCATGCAAGCAAGCATCCTAGATATGCTAAAGAATGCTATATGAACTTTGATGCAAATGGATTTTTGGTTTGAGTGTTTAATGAGCAAACTTGGTTGCTTTCTCTCTTAAAATTCTCTCTTTTAGAAGTAGGGTTCTTGATGATTAAAGAGTCACCTTCAGAACAAGAGAAAGTGATGTATTTATAGGCATGAAAAACAGAGCATGTGAAAAGATAAGTTTACCCCTGAAACTAGACCTGACACGGTTCCGGTTCGAACCGGGGAACCGAACCGAACCAGAACCGAAACCGGAATCGGAACCGAAAAAACTAGAACCGGAGGAGGCCGGTTCCGGTTTCGGTTCCAGTTCTGGTTCTACGATTTGAGGAACCGGGAGGTTCGAATCTGATTGGAACCGGCGGTTCCAGTTCCGGTTCTTACATTTGGTTTTTTTTTTTTTTTTTTTTGTGGGTTACCATTGGAGGCCCAACGGCCTGCTGACGTCAGCAAGCCGTTGGGCCTCCAACGGCTACCCCCTTTTTTTTTTTTTTTTTTTTTTTTTCTCTATAAATACCACCTAGTCCGATTGCTTGGAAATTAAGCAACCTAATCCCGGTCACAACACAATACTTAATTCTCTAAAAAGATATTAACACCCTAAGTGAATATATGAATATTCAAATGCAACATAGAGCAAGGGAAACCCTATATGCTTATCTAAGATGATGAAATTGCAATTAAAAACAATCCTAGATATTAAAGCTAAATGACATGTCAATTAGCTTAGATAATCATAGATTATAGAAACCTAGATATCTATCACAAAGCAACACTCAATCAAATCAACACAACAATCTCTATCTTGAATATTATAATATAATATAAGAATAATCAAGTAATAAAAGAGATGCCATAATAAATAGAACACTAATTATATATGGTAATAGTGAAAAACTTACCAAAGCAAGTGTGATGATGAAAGACCCATGCAAGCAAGCATCCTAGATATGCTAAAGAATGCTAGATGAACTTTGATGCAAATGGATTTTTGGTTTGAGTGTTTAATGAGCAAACTTGGTTGCTTTCTCTTTTAAAATTCTCTCTTTTAGAAGTAGGGTTTTTGATGATTAAAGAGTCACCTTCAGAACAAGAGAAAGTGATGTATTTATAGGCATGAAAAACAGAGCATGTGAAAAGACAAGTTTGCCCCTGAAACTAGACCTGACACGGTTCCGGTTCGAACCGGGGAACCGAAACTAGAACCAGAAATCCAGTTCCGATTCTAGAACTGAAACCTGAACCGGAGGAGGCTGGTTCTGGTTCTGGTTCTGGTTCTAAGATTTGAGGAACCGGGCGGTTCGAACCGGATTGGAATCGACGGTTCCGGTTCCGGTTCGAACCGCCGATCTCCAATGGCTACCCTTTTTTTTTTTTTTTTTTTCTCTATAAATACACACCCCCCCCCCCCCCCCCCTTTTCCCTCACACCAATTTCTTCTCAATTCTCTCTATTCTCCCCAAGTCTCCAACACTCTCAAGTCTCTCAATCTCCAACTCTCCAAGTTTCCAAGGTTTTTAATATTTATTTCATTTTGTAATTGTTTTATTTGAAATTAATTTTATTTGCAATTTGCAATTTATTTTATTTACAATTTATTTTATTTCGAACCCTTTTTCCTCACACCAATTTCTTCTCAATTCTCTCTATTCTCCCCAAGTCTCCAACACTCTCAAGTCTCTCAATCTCCAACTCTCCAACTCTCCAAGTTTCCAAGGTTTTTAATATTTATTTCATTTTGTAATTGTTTTATTTGAAATTAATTTTATTTGCAATTTGTAATTTATTTTATTTACAATTTATTTTATTTCGAATTTATTTTATTTGCAATTTATTTTATTTTCAATTTATTTTATTTCCAATATATTTTATTTTCAATTAATTTTATTTCCAATTTATTTTATTTGCAATTAATCTTATTTTCAATTTATTTAATTTCCAATTAGTCAATTACTAACTTTCCAATTTCATTTTCATTTATTTGCAATTACTAGTTTACTACTTTTGTACTTTACTACATACTTACATAGTACATTAGTACCTACTATTCTACATTTCTACTAATAGTCTAATACAGTAATTCCATTATTCTTCTAAATTTATTTTTAAATGGCAAGTGGAAGTGGTGGAAGTGGTGAAAGTGGAAGGGGTCATGGCCGTGACAGTCCTAGGCGTTCGATTTCAATGAAAGGTAAGGGTCCTATGATCGATAATCTCGGTCATAACGACTCCACCTATCACGATTATCTGCAACGCCGGGCTTATGCTGAAGACCTAGGCCTAAACTGTCCTACTCCCCCTCTAATAATTTAAGAATCCGATCCCAATGACGCCACCCCCAATTTGACAAGCCAGTCAGAAAATATGCCTGATATTGATACACCTCCAGATTTTGGTTATGATCCACCGGAAATGGAACTACAAGAGGAGGAAGATCTGATACAGAAGCGGAACAAATCTGATCTCTTCGCCAAACATATGAAGAAAGTTAGGAAAGAAGATGGAAACTATGTAGCGGCTTGCAATTACTGCACCAAAACATATAAGTGGAGCAAATCCGGAGGATATGGCACTTATTGGAAGCATATTGAAACCAAACATCCAGACGCAATGACCAGAACGAGGTCACAATCAGAAATTCTCAGGTACGCTACTCCTAACCAACAATTATTTCGTTATACTGATGAACAAAATAGAGAAGAATTAGCTAGGATGGTAGCAGTAGAACACTTATCATTCAGTTTTGGTGAAAGGGTTGGTTTTGTTAACTATTGTCGATGAGCATTAAACCCTGCTGCATGCCGTGTCCCTAGAGCCACGCTCACACAAACACTTGAAAAGATTTATTCGAGAGAGAAAAGAAAGTTAGAAAAATATTTTGAAAAATATAATGGTCGTGTCAGCGTATGTGCTGACATATGGAGTGACCATTGGCAATCGCATTCATACTTGGGTGTCACTTGCCATTATATGGATAATGCATGGACTATCCAAAAAAGAATTCTTGCATTTAGAGTTTTTGATGATGCACACACAGCTCAGAATATTTATAGACAGCTTAGAATTATTTTTTCAGAGTATAATATTGAAAACAAAATTTTTGCAATTGGTTTTGATAATGCTTCTACCAATACCGCTGCTATTCCATCTTTAATTGATTTATGCAAACCCTTTCTTGGTGGTACATGTTTTCATCAAAGGTGTGCATGCCATGTTTTAAATATATGTGTTCAAAAAGGATTAGAAACTCTTGGAGAATTTATTGTACCTATTAGAAAAGCCCTAATATTTTTATGGAGACAGCCTTCTACAATGAAAGCATGGGCAAGATATTGTAAACAAAATGGTAGACGTGTCGTTAAATTTGCTCGTGATGTTCCAACACGTTGGAATTCTACTTATAAAATGCTTGCTCAAAGTTATAAGTATAGGGATTTATTAGTTTCTTTTATTCAATTTCATGTTCCTACCATTGAACTTTTTGAAACTCATTGGGATGCTTGTCACAATGTTTTCAATTTGTTAAAATTTGTTCATAATGCTACAAATAATTTATTTAGTATTTATTTTCCTACAACACATTTATTTATTATTGAGAGTATTAATATTGCTGGTGCATTTTTTTATTGTGAATCTGACCGAGCAATAGCGGAAGCCATTAGTGCTATGAAGGCAAAATGGTTAAATTATTATGAGGAGTTTCCAAGTATTTATTTGATTGCTATGGTTTTTGATCCACGTTGTAAATTACAATCTTTGTCTTATTATCTAGATGGTTATTATGGCAAAAAAGGTTTAAATATGCAATATGATGTTGAAGCGTGTTGTGGTAGAGTTAAGAAATTATTGTATAGTTTATATGATGAATATGTTACATTGTATGGATCCTCACCGAACATAGATGTTACACGAACACAAACTGCATCTCAGCCTCCATCATCCTCCTCCTCTAGATTTTTGAATTTAGGGTATAGTATGTTATTAAAAAAAAACCAAAAAACCAAGATGTTCTTCATCAAGCTCCGGTTCGTATACCGAGCTTGAATCTTATCTAGCTTCTTCTTGTGAGTTTACAGAAACATTTGATATTTTAAAATATTGGAATGAAGCTACAGAGTACTATCCAATCATGGCTATGATAGCCAAAAATATTTTTTCAACACCAGTTTCTACTGTGGTGGTGGAACAAGAGTTCAGCGCCGGGGGAAATATCTTAGATGAAAGACGTTCGTGCTTGACACCGAAAGTACTTCAGATACAGGTTTGTGTTGATGATTGGACAAAAGCTGAAAATAGACAACAAGAAATCGATCAGGAGCCAACATACGATTTCTTTAAGGATGACGAACCTGAAGGCTCTGGAGTAGTGGAGAATTAGTCCACGACTCCACGTCATCACCAAACCTGTAATAAAAGAATAAAAGGTAAGAGAACTACGTGGCCTTTTATTCCTGTAAACCCCCCAAGAGGATACGTAGGCAACTTAATTGTGGTAAAAATTAAGTACAAGGCTAATAAGTAATAAGTAATAAGTTTACATATTATTTTTTTTTTGTTTTTTGTTTTTATTTAATTTTGTAATTTGTCATTTATTTATTTTATGTTATTTTTAAAATTTGGGTGACTCAATTTCCAAATACCCAATGAAATGTAAATTGTAATTTGTCATTTTGTTTAGTTTTATTTTAATTTAATTTTGTAATTTGTAATTTATTTATTTTATTTAAATAATAACCCAATGAATTTAATTTAATTTTGTAATTTGTCATTTATATATTTTATTTTATTCAATTACAATCTACAATTTATAAGTTACAATCAAGTTAGAACTTAGAAGTCTATTTTTTGTTTGTTTAATTATAAAAAAATTAAAAAATTAAAAAAATTAAAAAAAAATTAAAAAAAAAAAAAAAAAAGGTTCAAACCGCCGGTTCCTATGGAACCGGAACCGGAACCGAAATCGAAACCAGAACCGGCATATAGCGGTTCCGGTTCTGGTTCCGGTTCTGGTTCCGGTTTCGGTTCCGATTATGGTTTCGGTTCCGGTTCCGGTTCCGGTTTCGGTTCCGGTTCCGGTTCCGGTTCCACCAAACCATGGAACCAGAACCAGAACCGAAACAAAAACCGTGCCAGGTCTACCTGAAACGCACCGATCGGCGGTTTCATTCGACGGCTAGGCCACCGATTATAACCACCGAATTGAACCCGAGAGGAACAGGGGAACAACGGCGATTTCATT
Source organism: Acer yangbiense (assembly GCA_008009225.1). NCBI lineage: Eukaryota > Viridiplantae > Streptophyta > Magnoliopsida > Sapindales > Sapindaceae > Acer > Acer yangbiense. The sequence continues at coordinate 38,158,248 of CM017762.1, forward strand.
CGGCGGTTTCGTGACCGCCGATCTAACCGCCGAATCAAACTGAGAGATAAAATCAATCAGGTATGAACGGCGGTTTCATGACCGCAGAATTAGACCGAGAGATAAAATCAATCAGGTCTTGAACGGCGGTTTCGACGGCGGTCGTGACCGCCAATCGTAACCACAGAATTGCTCCAGACACTTCTGGAAGCAGACGGCAGTTTCATTCGGTGGCCAGGCCGCCGATCGTAACCGCCGATCACCAACATAGGTGAAAACCAAGGAGAAGCCAAGGGCATTCTCCGTAGGCGGTCTTTGCGCAAAACCAAGCACATTCTAGTGCATGCGCGGACGTTTCCGAATACTATCGGGAAACGAATTGTAGGGAAAAATACCGTAGTACACGCAGCGGAAGCGAGACTAAAAATAGATTTATTATGTTTTAAAATTTTTCCTTTTTTATGAACCTTAACCCCTTTAATTAATTAACCATATATAAAGTAACAAAAGTTGAATACCTTTTGTCGCGTGATCCGATTGACTTACGTCGATGGTAATCCGCAAGATCTTCAATCCTAGCACGAACGTGAATCACCTAGGAGCGTGGTCTCCCTTTTTCTTTGAATTGCAAACCTGAGAATGGACAAACAAACTTTTTTTTTCTTTTGTTAGTCACAAAACAATCAAAAGAATACAAAGATTATTCCGGTCACTTTTGAGTTCTCAATCTAATGATCGAAACTCGCGTGATCATAATTCGATGTTGTACACACAAGCTTATTGATGAACAAGCAATTAGTGTACCATCAAAAGAATAATCTTTTCTTTTCTTTTATGTTTTAGTAGAATAAAATCTAATACTATGAGTTTTGAAGAAGAAGAAATTTTCTATGAGTTTTGAAGAAGAAGAAAATTGAATCAATCAACAAGCTGGGTGGCCGAATTCTATAACAAGTGTTATATAGGGTGGCCGAAATTTTTCTCCTCTTCCTTTTAGGGTTGGCCGAAATCTTCATGTGGTCCAATTAGGGTTGCCAAATTTCCTCTACAAAAAAAGGATTTGTGTTGTACCCTAATTCACATGTTAATTAGACTCCTAACCCTAATTCAACTCATAAGTATTTTTATTCTTTTATTGACTTAATAAAAGACTTTCCTATTTGATTAAATAAATAAAACTTATTATTTATTTTCTTATCAAATAAGTTTTTTACTTTTAATATACTACTACCAATAGTATATCTCTAGGAAATATATTTCCTGATCAGAAAAAGATTTGTTTCTTAATTAAACAATTAATTAATAAATTAATTAATTCTTATTTAATTAAACAATGAAACAAAATAATATATTAGGCTAATCTGTTAACCTTGCCGCCCCACATGTATAAAAATGGGCCATATATTATTTTCTTATTTCATTTAATCCATTGGACTTTAAATAAAAAGCCCACATGTGAACCAGACCCATTCTTACTAAAAGAAACAAGCCCACATGCCATTCATTAATATATAAATATAATTGAGCAGCCCATTAAATAATTAATGTGCAAATTATATTCTTAATATATTAAATGCAATTCTAGATGGACCCTTAAATTGGTCCGGTAGAATATATCAAGTGATCCATGCAAGTCCGTGTGGATTGGGGATCTTGGCGGGCTATCTAAATTTAAGCTTCAATAGACACAACCTAATCACAATCAACAAATGATTCACTTAGGTCCGATCCATTAATTTTAACTCATTCCACTAAAGAGCTAAAATTGAACTTTTAAATAAAGATAGAAAAGGAAGACGTTCCTCTTTCATAACCCTAGACAATCATATTGGAGATAGTGTATCCTCGTGATTAATATCAGTAATCGCCAATAGTTCATAGACCGCCTATAAATCTCCAAGTTACCATATTTACTCATATGACCACGTTTTGAACTTGGATATTTTGACTTGTCCAGAAGCCATGTTTTCAATAGTCACTATCGAAAACTCAACGTTGAGATTTAAGATCCAATTACCTCAAAACATCCATATGATGATATTATACTCTCATTTAATAAATGGAGCCACGATGTCCATATCTATAAATGAAGTCCTCTATCGATTAACAAATGAATATCACCAAACTATCGAGGATAGACTATGCAATATAATCGTACTCATTGATAACTCAAATGATATCACTTGCAACCATAAGTCCATCATTTATCTCAGGATTAAGATAGACTCTCCGATTGTCCTGATAATGAACAGACTATTATCTATTGACGGTTCTAGATAAAGCTTTTCATTGTGATCTAGTTCAATGCACTCAGTGCACTAGATTCTTTTGCTCGAAGACACTCTGATGATTTTAGACTCATCATATCTCATTTGATCCCACTCAAATGCTAGCAAAAGAATTCTACAACTTTAACAAGATAAAGGTGCCCAACCTTTAACTTAAGTTGTGAACAATATTCAAGACTAACTAAAGAATTGTGTCTACTGTAGGGAAAAATACGGTCAACGCAGCGGAAGCGAGACTAAAATCAGTTTAGTATAGTTTAAAATTTTTCCATAATTTGAACCTTAACCCTCTAATTAATTAACATATAATACTAAAGATATCATACCTTTGTCGCGTGATCCGATTGACATTGCGTCGATGGTAATCCGCAAGATCTTCCAATCCAATCACGAACGTGAATCACCTAGGAGCATGGTCTCCCTTCTCTTTGAATTGTGTACCTGAGGATGGATTAACAAAACTTTTTCTTTTTCGTTAGTCACAACAAATTCCAAGAGGCTACAAAGAATGTTCCGGTCACTTTTGAATTCACAATTGTTAGATCGAAACTCGCGTGAATCTTATTCGAAATTGTGCATAAAACCTTTTGATATAAAAGTTACTAGTGCACTATCGAAATAAGAACAAACTTTTCTCTCTTTTCCTCTTGGCCGAATTATCACACTAATCTCTAGAGTTGGATTTTATTTTTCTCAAGCAAAAGAAAAATATTCTCTCAAGCCAGAACTCTAGGGTTAGCCTAATATATTGTATATATATATCGTGCTAATATACTTGCACAATATATTATTTATATATATCTCTGCATGAAATCAATTTGCATATATCCCTGCATGAAATCAATTTGCATATATTTCTTTCACATGTATTCATGCATACATCTATTTTTATTTGCATTCCGCATGCATATATGTATATATATTCCGCATGCATTTATGTATATATATTACTTGCATTCCGCATGCATATATGTATATATATTCCGCATGCATTCATGCATATATATAATCTATATATTCCACATGCATATATATAAAATACAAACCCTAATCCAACTCTTTAGTGTATTTGTGACTATATAAAAGACTTCCTTATTTGACTAGATAAATAAATCCCTTATTTATCTACTTACCAAATAAAGTCTTTTATTTTAATTATACTACCACAATAGTATACTACTAAGAAACATATTTCCTAGTCAGAAAAAGATTTTGGTTCTTAATTAAATAATTAATCAATCAATTAATTAATTCTCATTTAATTAAATAATAAAAATAAAAAAATATAATATCATATATATATCTCGGCCATGTGCCATATATATTAATATATCTATATATTGTTTTTCTATTTTATTAAATCCATTGGACCTTAATAAAAGGCCCACATGTGAACTAGGCCCATTCTTACTAAAAGAAACAAGTCCACATACCTTAATACAATTCTAGATGGACCCATAATTAGTCCGGTAGAATATATCAAGTGATTCATACAAGTACGTGTGGATTGGGGATCTTGGCGGGCCTATCTAAATTTAAGCTCCAATAGACATAACCCAATCACAATAAACAAATGATTCACTTAGGTTCAATCAATTAATTTTAGTTCATTCCACTAAAGAACTAAAATTGCACTCTTAAATAAAGATGAAATAAGTAAATATTTCTCATTCGTACCCTAGACAATCTTATTGGAGATGGTGTATCCTCTTGAAGAATATCAGTAATCGCCAAGAGCTCATAGACCGCCTATAGCTGTCCAAGTTACCATATTTACTCATATGACCACATTTTGAACTTGGATATTTTGACTTGTCCAGAAGCCATGTTTCAATAGACTCTATTGAAAACTTAACGTTAAGATTCAATATCCAATACCTCAAAACATCCATATGATGATATTCTACTCTCATTTAATAAATGGAGCCACGATGTCCATATCTATAAATGAAGTCCTTTATCGATTAACAAATGAATATCACCAAACTATCGAGGATAGACTATGCTATATAATCGTACACATTGATAACTCAAATGATACCACTTGCAACCATAAGTCCATCATTTATCTCAGGATTAAGATAGACTCTCCGATTGTCCTGATAATGAAAAGACTATTATCTATTGACGGTTCTAGATAAAGTATTTCATTGTGATCCAGTTCAATGCACCCAGTGCACTAGATTCTTTTACTCGAAGACCCTCCGATGATTTCAGACTCATCATAACTCATTTGATCCCACTCAAATGCTAGCAAAAGAATTCTACAGCTTTAACAAGATAAAGGTGCCCAACCTTTAACTTAAGTTGTGAACATTATTCAAGACTAACTAAAGAATTGTGTCTACCTCATACATATCCAAATGTACGAACAATTCTTCTTTTCTCATAGTCTTTTGACCTTATGATTATTTACTTTTGACAATTATAATAATTGAACTATAAATGCTATAAGATTTGTTAAACCAGAAATCACATTATTAATATGAATAGATTGTCAAAAACACTATTACACTCTTGCTATTGAGCATAATCCTAACAATCTCCCACTTGCGCTATAGCAAATGTGTCATATCTCTCATTCCCTTGTTCTCACCCTTATATACAATTTCCTTTAAAAGATGATACTTCCTTTCAATGTGTTTTCCTCTCTTATGACTTCTTGGTTCTTTCGAATTAGCCACTGCTCCACTGTTGTCACAGTAGATAGTGATCTGCTTATTCGCACTAGGAACCACTTCCAAGTCAATCAAGAATTGGTAGAGCCAAATAGCCTCTTTTGCAGCCTCGCATGCAGCAACATACTCAGCTTCCATGGTGGAATCAGCAATACAAGATTGCTTGATACTCCTCCATATGACTGCCCCTCCTCCAATAGTAAACACAGCTCCTGATGTGGATTTTCTAGAGTCCGAATCTGATTGGAAATCATAATCTGTATACCCAACGGGAATTAAATCCCCTCAAGAGTATACAAGCATATTATCTCTCGTTCTCTTGAGATACTGATCGGACTATTTTATACCTATTTGAGGTCCCCCATTTCCGATCGTTTGTCTCGTTTTCGAGCGTATTTTTGTATATAATGTTTTGTTTGAGCTATGTGTAGGTACATATTCCCTACAATAGGTGTTTGAGCATAAAGGAACGTTAGGGAAGCAAAATGAGCCAAAAATGGATTAAATGGAGTATATGTTGAGTGTCGTGCCTCTCCGTCGACACAGACAACGACGTGATCTAAGCCTAGCCGTACCCACGGTTGATCCGTCGTCGAGATAGAATGCGACAATGAGACTGCGGCAGAACCCCCTCGGCATTCCAGCAGCTTACGGATGAAGTGTAGAAAATCCAAATTCGGCGGTCAAAATATGCGGCCAGACCGCAGAATTGAAACTGCCGATCAACATCAGTGAGTCCAGAAGCAAATTCGGCGGCCACAGTTCAACTGCCGATCAATTCCAGAATGTCACTTTTCCTTTCTGCGGTTTGGAATCTGCGGCCAGGCCACCGATTCAACCGCCGATCGCCCAGCGAGAGGCCGATTTTGGGCGAAATGAGAGGGGCAAACTCGTCAATTCATCCCCATTTCAGCCCTAAAACTCCCAACACTATATAAACACCATTTTTGCCTCATTCTTTCAGAACACACTCCCCACAAACTTCCTCTTCTTCTTCTTCTTCATTTTCTTCACCAAATAAGAGAGAGAGAAGCTTCCAAGAGCATCCATGGAGGTTTTTCCTCCATGGATGCTCCCCATCTCACCTTCTACACATCTTCCACCACATTTAGGAGTAGATTGCATAGAGATAGGAGTGGGCTTTGGTCAATTTCGAGCTAGCAAAGGAAGGAGCTCTTGGAGGAGGTTTTCTTCAAGGGTTGTATCTATTTCTCACTCTCTATGTATTTCTTGTTTTTTTGAATGTGTAATCCCCACTTGGGAATATTTGTAAACCCATTTTGTGCTCAATATATACATGGTTGTTTTTATATCCAATTTGTGTTTTGATTCATTCTTGATTATTATTGAATATATCTCTTATCTTGAAATGCATGTTTATGGATGATTGGAAATTGATATGTGTTCATGGATGGGATTAGGAGTAGATTAACTTAATTGTAGGAGTAGTTGTAATCAAATATCCCATTTGTGTATGTATGTCTTTGGAAGGTCAAAATTGCATGTCATGAATGAGTTTGAGTGACTTAGAGTTAGGATTGTGCCTTTTGGAGGGGCTCTCCGGGCATAGTTTTGGCTAATTAGCTAGGAAGAGTGGGTAAACCTATAAATTGTCATATTAGAAGGGTTTGGTTCATTGTTCTTGTAAACAATTGGACTTTAGCTATTTCTCACTCTAGGGGCTCTAGGTGAGTTATGGTCGGAGATACAATCACTCTTTCCACATTCATTAGAATTTCACGTTGCCATTTTACATTACGAAGCTATTATTGGGGCTCAATGTAGTTTTGTTTGTAGAATCGGTTCACATATGTTGGTTGCGGTTTCGTGTTTGAGAGGCTCTCAACACACTCTTCAACCGTTAGCTCTATGAATGGGTATAAATCGGATTGAGGCAAGAACGAACCCTTAACTAAAATTGGATGTACTTAATGTCTAACAACCAACTATTTGTGCACTTATGTATGGTGAACTTGTTGAACCTTGTGTGACCATTTTCTTGCATCTCTCTTATCCACCATTTTATTTATCGCTTTAAACACCATTCTCACCCTTCCATATTCTCTTTGTTTTTATTTATTTTTATTTTTATTCTCTACACACACACACACGGCATTGTACATACATATCACACACATCATTCTTACCTTTCCGCATTCTATTTACATGCTTACAATAAACTCTAGAACTTGATATGGTTGACGAATCACACCTCCCTACGGAACGATACCCTCGCTTGCCGCTTTACTAGTCTTTTGCTAGTTTAGAGCACATTGCGTAGGAAACCCCTTTTTAAATGAAATAATCTTTTGATCCTTGCGATTTCTTAACGACGGAAAAAGCGAGTATCAGATACTTGAAAATATGCTTGACTGCCATCCAGTGATCAGGACCAGGTTTCGATTGAAACCTGCTAACTATGCCAACAACAAAACAAATATCTGGTCTAGTGTAGAGCATTGCATACATGAGACTTCCAACTGCCGAGGCATAGGAACTCTACTCATGAATTGCTCTTTATGCTCATTCTTAGGAACTTGTTCCTTAGAAAGTTTGATTCCATATCTGAAAAGTAACATACCTTTCTTGGAATCCTGCATGGAAAACCTAGACAAGACCTTGTCTATGTATGAAGCTTAGGATAATGCAATCGTTTTATTCTTTCTATCCCTTATTACTTGGATACCTAGAATAAAACTTGCTTCTCCTAAGTCCTTCATATCAAATTGTTTTGCTAACCATTCTTTTACTAATGTCAATACACCTATATCGTTTCCAATGAGTAGTATATCATCAACATAAAGAATCAGGAAAACCAACTTGTCGCCCTTAATCCTTTTGTATACACAAGGTTCGTCAGGATTCTGAATAAATCCAAAACCTTTGACAGCTTGATCGAACCTTATGTTCCAGGATCTGGATGCTTGCTTTAATCCATATATGGATTTCTGCAACTTGCATACCTTTTCCATTTGGCCCTTTTCAATGAATCCTTCTGGTTGCATCATGTAGATGCTTCCGTCAAGACTTCCATTAAGGAAAGCTATCTTGACGTCCATTTGCCAAATCTCTAGATCTAAAGATGCTGCAATTGATAAAAGTATCCTAATGGATTTAAGCATGGCCACAGGAGAGAAGGTTTCCTCATAATCGATACCTTCTGAAACAAATTATAGCACGGTGTGTATAAAGCTATCTAGAGGGGGGGCGAATAGATTTTACGCTTTTTACCCAATTTTTCGTGTTAGTCAAAATTACGAAAATGCCCTCAAGATAATATAACCAAGCAAGTGTAATATGGTGCGGAAATTAAAACAACACTTGGTTTTTACGTGGAAACCCTCACGGGGAAAAACCACGGGCTATGTAAGTAAGCCACACTCGAACCTCGAATCCACTAAATATGCAAATGATTACAACCTAATCCCGAAAGTAATCACACACCTACCTAATCCCAGTATGAGTGAACCAAGTCCTATTTGCTTGCGATCTAAGCAACCTAATCCTGGTTGCTACACACAAGACTTACTTTCTCTAGAAGAGAATACAACCCTAAGTGAATATATGAAAATATCCAAAATGCAACATAGAGCAAGGGAAACGCTATATGCTAATCTAAGATGATTAATATGCAATTAGAACAATCCTAGATATCAAAACTAAATGACATGTCAATTAGTTTAGCTAATCAATATTAAGCACAAAACCTAATATGCTAGCACAATACAACCTCTCAAACATACATCATACTCATCTCAATATTGTATCCAAAGCATACAAAATAACAAACAAGTAATTAATTGAGATTGCTAGATAAGAGAAACACAAAACATGTAAGATATTAGTGAAAAGCTTACCAAGCAAAGTATGATGAAGATTCCATGCAAGATGACATCTAGAAGATCAAGGATGATGCTAGATGATGATTGATGATCATGAAAAAGTGTTTGAGTAATCAAAAATTGAGTTCTTGGAATTTTTCTTCTCTTTGAAAAATATCCTAAGTATGAATTCTGAATATGAACTCTTTTTTTTTTTGACCTAAAGTCAAAGTGGCATATATATAGGGGGCCAAATCAAAGTGTGGTCGTTTCAGTAAGTTTCAAAGAAACGCGCCGATCGGCGGTTTCAATCGGCGGCCAGGCCGCCGATTATGACCGCCGAATTGAGCTCGTGAAGAACAGAGCAAAAACGGCGGTTCATTCGGCGGTTTCGTGACCGTCGATCCCAACCGCCGAATCAAAACAGAGAGATTAAAATCAATCAGGTATGAACGGCGGTTTCGAACGGCGGTTTCGTGACCGCCGATTCAACCGCCGAATTAGACTGAGAGATAAATCAATCAGGTCTTGAAACGGCGGTTTCGAACAGCGGTCGTGACTGCCGATCTTAACCGTAGAAATGCTTCAGACCAATCTGGACTGAAACAGCGGTTTCATTCGGCGGCCAGGCCGCCGATCATAACCGCCGATCACCTAGATAGGTGAAAACCAAGGAGAAGCCAAGGGCATTCTCCATAGGCGGTCCTCGCGCTAAACCAAGCACATTCTAGTGCATGCGCGGACGTTTCCGAAAGTTATCGGGAAACGAATTACACAACAACATGACACAATTACACACAACAAAATATAATAAATAAGTGCAAGTGTGAAATGTGACAAATGAAGAGAATGCACACATATGCAATGAATGTTAAGTGTGTGTGTGCAACTAATCTCTTCAAAGAAAAGTAAGCACATAGAAATTTACCTTCGGTGCTTATCAACACGAGGTCTTCAAAGGGCTTCGAACAATAAGACCGATACTTAGGCTACCCTTACAAAGAACCCCAACATGTGGTTGTCCACGAAATGAGCCAATCAACAAATGGGAACCTTACAATCTCCCCCTTTGGCTATTTCGTGACAAAACCACCACTCACATTGATTCCTCACAAAGAAATAGAAACTACGGGACAACTATGATATTCTACAACACAAAGAGATAAAAAAATAAAAATTCAAGTCTTCAATCTTTTGTAGAATAATCACGCCCTATAAATAAGATTTCTATGTTTTCCAATACAAATGAAATGTGAGATTAATCAAGTGATATCAAAAACAAGCATTTGCATTTTTAGAATTTAGGCACAACATTACAAAATATATGCAATGTATGATAAATGCAATGCTCCCCCTCAAAGGGTTACTCCCCCTCAATGTGTTATCTCCCCAATGTGCACAATTGCAACACCAATTTGCATCTCCCCTTACCATATACTACTCCCCCTTTTTGTCATGATATAGGCAAAGGAGTAGTCCCCAACCGGGTCACTCATAGTAACGAGAGATAGTAGCATGCAAGATATGCATAATTAATATAAGTCACTTTATGCATCTCAATTTAATCGGAGAGAAACAAGGAGATTTATTTGAGAGAAAATGTGTGAATCAAACATGCTTTGCATACAAGACATGTAGCATTCAAGTCCAAAATACAATGGTATTTGGCAAAGCAAATGACAAAGGTTTCTATTAGGAATTCAAACCAATTTCACCAATGTCATGAGTAAAGCAAGGATATAGAATACATTGATTTCAATATAAGAGCAACTATATCCAACTTTATAAGCGAAACATGGCATGAGCAACTTTGCACCCTTTTTGATTTTTCCGGATAAGATATCCGTATGATAGTAGCCATGTTCAACCAATAAAGAAAGAGAGACATTTGGAATATAAATTCCTTTGAAAGGATACAAGATCCTTTATTCATTTTGAGTCTCATAAGCTTTCACACAAGTTTTGCATTTTTAAGAATATGCAATCATCAATTCATGCTTTTCATGTGAGCATGTTATATGAATTTCATGCTTTTTCATTTGACATTAGCATGTTATTAAAGAAACATCATGTCATGGAGATAATCATAGGTCATTCAAATCATACTTCCTATATACATCTCCTAGTCCAAAAATGCATGTTTGAACATAAATATGACATGGATTGTAAACAAGCAATGTTCACACTTATTGAATTGAAAACATATATACATATGTGCAACCAAGCTTACTCAAGCAATTAAAAGAAGAGGCATAAGATATTTCAAATTTTTTGCAAGTGACAAGAATGCAAACTAGCTCTCTTTGCTTGAGTTCCCCATATGGGGTCAATCATAGAACATCACTCCACAAGACATATCCCAATAGATCTACTAAGAGTTTTAAATCGAGTAGCATCTAAGGGTTTAGTAAATAGGTCCGCAAGTTGATCATTAGTACCTACATGTTCAAGTACTATGCATTTATTTTCAACAAGCTCTCTAATGAAGTGATGGCGGATGTCAATATGCTTAGTTCTAGAATGTTGCACCGGATTCTTGGAAATATTAATGGCACTCATGTTATCACAAAAGAGAGTGAGAGTACCTTGGTTGAATCCGTAATCTACTAGCATTTGCTTCATCCATATAAGTTGAGTGCATCCACTCCCCGCGGCTATGTACTCGGCTTCCGCCGTGGACAAGGAAATCGAGTTTTGCTTCTTGTAAAACCAAGACACCAAGTTGTTGCCTAGAAAGAAGCAACCGCCCGATGTGCTCTTCCTATCATCACAATTTCCTGCCCAATCCGCATCACTATATCCTACAAGACTAGGATTAGTGTCAAATGAGTACCAAATCCCATAGTTGGAAGTCTCATTCACAAAGCGAATGACTCTCTTAATCGAAGAGAGATGGGACTCCTTGGGATCGGATTGGTACCTAGCACAAACTCCTACACTAAAAGATATATCGGGCCTACTTGTGGTCAAATAGAGCAAGCTCCCTATCATGCCACGATATAAGGTTTGGTCCACACTTTTACCGCTAGCATCCTTGCTTAGCTTGAAAGTGGTGCTCATAGGAGTATCACAATGTTTGGCTTTTTCAAGACCAAACCTCTTCACTAGGTTTTTGGCATATTTGGCTTGGGATATGAAAATCCCATCATCTAGTTGCCTAATTTGCAAACCTAGGAAGTAACTAAGCTCACCAACAAGACTCATCTCAAATTCATGAGACATGACATCAACAAATTGTTGGACTTTGGTGTTGTTGGTGGAGCCAAAAACTATATCATCAACATATATTTGAGCTATGAAAAGCTCATCATTGTCTCTCTTGATGAATAGCGTCTTGTCAACACTACCTCTTGTGTAGTTGTTGTCAACAAGAAATTGAGTGAGGCGCTCATACCAAGCCCTCGGTGCTTATTTCAACCCATAAAGTGCCTTCTTGAGGCGATAAACATGATTGGGGTGGTGTGCATCCACAAACCCCTTAGGTTGTTCAACAAACACTTCCTCTTGCAAGAAGCCATTGAGGAAGGCACTCTTGACGTCCATTTGGTGCAATTTGAACTTGTGCACACAAGAGATGGACAAGAGAAGCCTAATGGACTCTAAGCGGGCAACAGGAGCAAAAGTCTCCTCAAAGTCGATACCCTCAATTTGAGAGTACCCTTGTGCTACAAGTCTAGCCTTGTTCCGCACTATGTTGCCATCCTCATCGGATTTGTTCCTAAATATCCATTTAATGCCTATGACATTAGTGGTCTTAGGCCTAGGAACTAGAGTCTAAACCTCATTCCTTTCGAATTGGTTTAGCTCTTCTTGCATGGAGAGAACCCAAAATTCATCATTTAAGGCTTTTTCAACCTTTTTGGGTTCAATTTGAGAGGTGTAGCAAGTATAGCTAATAAGATTAGCAAGTTGACGTCTAGTCCTAACACCCTCATTTACCTCTCCAATGATATCTTCTTTATCATGAAGTTTCCTAACCCATGGAGCGGGTTCTTTAGAGTCCAAGAGAGGAACTCTAGCAATAGGTTGTGTGTCATCATTGTTGACATTAGATGTCCCAACATTAGGAGACACCACAACCTTCTCCAAAGGAGAACCATCACTAAAAATAACCCCCTCCTCATGATCATTAGACTTGAGCCTAGTATCATCAAATACGACATTGGATGATTCCATAACACTTAGAGTCTTTAAATTGAAAACTCTATAGGCTCTACTATTCAAGGCATAGCCAATAAAGATACCCTCATCACTCCTAGCATCGAATTTGCCAAGTTGATCACGGTCATTCAAAATGTAGCATTTGCTTCCAAAAGTGTGGAAGTAGCTAACATTTGGCCTCTTGCCTTTCCATAACTCATAGGAGGTGTTTCTAGTACCGGGCCTTAGGAAGACTCTATTTCCTATATAGCAAGCCGTATTTACGGCTTCGGCCCATAGGTTCCTAGGGACATTGTTGCTAAGCAACATCACACGGGCCATCTCTTGAAGGACCCTATTTTTCCTCTCAACAACTCCATTTTGTTGAGGTGTCCTAGGAGCCGAAAACTCATGGGAGATACCTAAACCATTACAAAAGGTTTCAAAGGTAGCATTCTCAAATTCCCTCCCATGGTCACTTCTAATCCGTTTTATGCTTTTAATATTAGAGTTCATTTCATTTTGAAGTTTATTACAAAGCATTTTAAACTTATCAAAAGTTTCGGATTTTTCTCTAAGAAAATATGTCCATGTGAACCTAGAGAAATCATCAACACAAACAAAAATGTATCTCTTTCCACCCAAACTTTCGGTTTGCATGGGACCCATGAGGTCCATGTGGAGAAGCTCAAGAGGCTCCTTGGTGGTGAGATACTTACCCTTTTTGTGCATGCTTTTAGTTTGCTTTCCTTGTTGGCAAGGTCCACAAACACCATTGGCTTTCTTCCCAAGCTTAGGGAGGCCACGCACACACTCGAACTTTCCAAGGGTCCGTAGATCCCTAAAGTTCATGTGGCCAAGTCTTTCATGCCACAACTCAATTTGCTCATCCATGGACACATGATTAGATACAATACTAGCTTCAAGACAATAACAATTGTCGCTAGATCTCATGCCCTTCAACAAGGTTTGTCCATCGGGTTTTAGGATTGAGCAAAAATCTTTAGAAAACAAGACGGAATATCCTTCATCACTAAGATGTGAAATGCTTATTAAATTGGCTTTCAAGCCATCAACAAATAAAGCATTGGATAAGGAGGGTAATCTGGGAACGGAAATGGTTCCTTTCCCTTTAACATTTCTTTTGGATCCATCACCAAAAGTGACATTTCCACCTTCCTCCATAACAAGAGTCTCGAAAAAACTCTTGTTTCCCGTCATGTGCCTAGAGCACCCACTATCAAAGTACCAAAAATTAGAAGAATTTGCCTTCAAGGCTATTTGTGCAACATGGCAAACATTTTCATTCTTTCTAATCCACTTAGCAACAATTTTAGCTTTCCTAGTGGTCTTTGGTACATGTGCTATACTATTTCTAGGATCATGCAAATCAATATTTTCATTCCTAGAAATATGCATCTTGGCTCTATTCTTTCTCTTTTCAATCATGCTTTGTTTTCTACACATTTTAATATATTAAAAGCAATTTGGTCTAATATGACCATCACAACCACAAAAGTGACAAATAGGGGTGAAATAAGGAATCATACCTTGCCTTTGTGCACGTATGGGAGCTTGTCCATGTCTTTGTGGATGAGTGGGTTCAATCCATCTCCGTTGTTGAACCGGTCTAGGTTGCTTCCAAGCTTGAGGTTGCATGATTGGTCTCTTTCCTTTGTGAGCCAATTTTGTAGGAGTGTTGGCTTGAGGGACCCTAGGGGGTTGAGCTTGAGATTTCCTTCTTGGCCCCATTTTCACTTGAGCATTAGAACATTGTCCTACTTCTAACTTCTTCCTAGGAGGTTGCACAAATGAAGTTTCTTCGTTCTTCAAGCTCTTGACAAACACGGTCTTGTTAGAGGTTGAGATTTTCTTGCCATCATCATACCCAAGACCTCTCTTGTCACTTGGACTCTTTCCAACACCAAGTCAATGATCAAGTTTCTTAGTGCTAGAATCTATCCTAGCCAAGGACCCTTTAACTTCTACAAGTTCCCTCTTCAAGCCTTCTTCACTTCTCTTGGATAAGTCTAACTCCTCAATTAACTTATCCTCTCTCCTCTTCAATCTTTCCACTTGTTCACTTAAGTGGTCATTGTGAGCCAAAAGTTCAAGGTTTTCTTCTCTCAACCTCTCAATCTTTCTTGTGCTTTTAAGTGCTAAATCATTGAACTCGGCATGGTATTTAGCAAGCACCTTTTGCTCCACAAATTTCCTTTTGGAACTAGAAGAGGAGTCACTTTCTGCTTCACTTTATTCATTTTCCTCTTGACTCATTTCCTCTTTCTCACTACCACTTTTGCTCTTATGTGAGGAGGCAAAAGCTAGGAGGTTAGCCATGAGCTCTTCTTCACTTGAAGACTCATCTTCCTCATTGGAGTCATCACTACTCCCACTCCAAGTGGCGGCCATCACTTTGCTCTTTCTTTTCATTGTGATTAGCACATTCGGGGGTAAAGTGACCAATCCCACCACATTCAAAGCATCGGACCCCTTTCCTTTCGGTCCTCTCTTGTCTAGGCTCAAACTTCTTGAAGGAACTCTTTTTCTTCAAATCTTGTCCTCTTGACCCAAATCCCTTCTTCTTCTTGAACCCCATAACCTTGTTAAACCTTTTCACAAATAAGGCAAGGTCTTCATCCGATTCATGCTTTGCCTCCTTTGCATCCTTAAATGCTTTCAAAGATATTCCTTTAGACTTCTTAGGAGGAGTAGTGGTGCTAGGAGCCTTCCTAGACTCATATGCAAGGAGACACCCAATCACCTCACTTGGCTTCATATCCATGTAGCCACTATTTTCTTCTATGGCCGTCACCTTGGATTCAAACCTATCGGGGAGAGATCTCATAATTTTTTGCTTGACTCTCCTATCCGAATACGGGTCTCTGAGTTGATGGCTATGATTTACAATGTCCATCAATTTGATTTCGAAGTCATTGAAGCATTCATCCTCTCCCATCCTAAGTAGCTCAAACTGAGTTTGGAGGACTTGAAGCTTGGACTCCTTCACCACCTCGGTTCCCTCATGTGCAACTTGAAGGATGTCCCATGCCACTTTGGCAATCTAAGTATTCTGAATAAGCTTGTACTGATTCTCATCCATAGCACACATAATGGCATGCATAGCCTTCCTATTCCACTTAGAAGCCTCAAACTCTTGCGCGTTCCATTGCGCCTTAGGCTTCAAAACTTCTTCTCCTCCACCATCGAGAGTCATCTTGGGTAGATCATATCCGTCTTCAACCGCCATCCATGCACGGTCATGAATTTGGCATATGTAGGATTCCATCTTCCCTTTCCATTGGGAATAGTTTAATCCGGTAAGAAGTGGAGGCCTTGTGCTTGAGGCACCTTCGTTGCCACCACCATTTCCACCGTTTCCACTCATAGTGTTTATGAATGAATGAAATGAATGCAAATGTATGAATGATCAAAAATCACACAAAATGCAAAACACACCAAAATAAGCAAGGATCACCTATGTATGTCTAGGAACTCGCTCTGATACCAATTGAAACAAATTATAGCACGGTGTGTATAAAGCTATCTAGAGGGGGGGTGAATAGATTTTACGCTTTTTACCCAATTTTTCGTGTTAGTCAAAATTACGAAAATGCCCTCAAGATAATATAACTAAGCAAGTGTAATATGGTGCGGAAATTAAAACAACACTTGGTTTTTACGTGGAAACCCTCACGGGAAAAACCACGGGCTATGTAAGTAAGCCACACTCGAACCTCGAATCCACTAAATGTGCAAACGATTACAACCTAATCCCGAAAGTAATCACACACCTACCTAATCCCGGTATGAGTGAACCTAGTCCTATTTGCTTGCGATCTAAGCAACCTAATCCCGGTTGCTACACACAAGACTTACTTTCTCTAGAAGAGAATACAACCCTAAGTGAATATATGAAAATATCCAAAATGCAACATAGAGCAAGGGAAACCCTATATGCTTATCTAAGAGGATTAATATGCAATTAGAACAATCCTAGATATCAAAACTAAATGACATGTCAATTAGTTTAGCTAATCAATATTAAGCACAAAACCTAATATGCTAGCACAATACAACCTCTCAAACATACATCATACTCATCTCAATATTGTATCCAAAGCATACAAAATAACAAACAAGTAATTAATTGAGATTGCTAGATAAGAGAAACACAAAACACAAAACATGTAAGATATTAGTGAAAAGCTTACCAAGCAAAGTATGATGAAGATTCCATGCAAGATGACATCTAGAAGATCAAGGATGATGCTAGATGATGATTGATGATCATGAAAAAGTGTTTGAGTAATCAAAAATTGAGTTCTTGGAATTTTTCTTCTCTTTGAAAAATATCCTAAGTATGAATTCTGAATAT
Organism: Acer yangbiense; assembly: GCA_008009225.1. Taxonomy (NCBI): domain Eukaryota; kingdom Viridiplantae; phylum Streptophyta; class Magnoliopsida; order Sapindales; family Sapindaceae; genus Acer; species Acer yangbiense. The sequence goes on from CM017762.1 coordinate 38,175,532, forward strand.
GAACTCTTTTTTTTTTTTGACCTAAAGTCAAAGTGGCATATATATAGGGGGCCAAATCAAAGTGTGGTCGTTTAAGTAAGTTTCAAAGAAATGCGCCGATCGGCGGTTTCAATCGGCGGCCAGGCCGCCGATTATGACCACCGAATTGAGCTCGTGAAGAACAGAGCAAAAACGGCGGTTCATTCGGCGGTTTCGTGACCGCCGATCCCAACCGCCGAATCAAAACAGAGAGATTAAAATCAATCAGGTATGAACGGCGATTTCGAACGGCGGTTTCGTGACCGCCGATTCAACCGCCGAATTAGACTGAGAGATAAATCAATCAGGTCTTGAAACAGCGGTTTCGAACGGCGGTCGTGACCGCCGATCTTAACCGCAGAAATGCTTCAGACCAATCTGGACTGAAACGGCGGTTTCATTCAGCGGCTAGGCCGCCGATCATAACCGCTGATCACCTAGATAGGTGAAAACCAAGGAGAAGCCAAGGGCATTCTCCATAGGCGGTCCTCGCGCTAAACCAAGCACATTCTAGTGCATGCGCGGACGTTTCCGAAAGTTATCGGGAAACGAATTACACAACAACATGACACAATTACACACAACAAAATATAATAAATAAGTGCAAGTGTGAAATGTGACAAATGAAGAGAATGCACACATATGCAATGAATGTTAAGTGTGTGTGTGCAACTAATCTCTTCAAAGAAAAGTAAGCACATAGAAATTTACCTTCGATGCTTATCAACACGAGGTCTTCAAAGGGCTTCGAACAATAAGACCGATACTTAGGCTACCCTTACAAAGAACCCCAACATGTGGTTGTCCACGAAATGAGCCAATCAACAAATGGGAACCTTACCCCTTCTTTCTGTGTATACCCTTTAGCTACCAATCTAGCTTTAAAGGTTTCCACCTTTCCATCCATACCTCTTTTCCTCTTGTATACCCACTTGCACCCAATGGGTTTTATCCCTTTAAGCAAGTCTACAAGGGACCAGACTTTGTAATCAAACATGGATTCAATCTCAGATTGCATTGCCTTTTGCCAATGGCGACTATCAACATCCTCCATTGCTTCCTTATACGTGTAGGGATCATCTCTTCCGAGAGATTCTCCACTGATTCTCCCAGACCGATGTATCTTTCGGGTTGTGTTCTAACCCTCCCACTACGACGAGGAATGGTAGGTTGTTGATCTTGTGTTGGATCGAAACTTACAATTGCGTTAGGTTATGTAACCTCTCGTGGAATTGTATCTCCTGACATCTCATTCAGGATAATTCTACTTCTAGGCATAAAATCATTCATATAGTCCTTTTCCAGAAATTTAGCATTTGTCGAAACAAATACTTTAAGATCTGAAGGACTATAGAAATAATATCCTTTAGTTTATTTTGGATACCCTACAAATATACATGTTTCTGAACGGGACTCCATCTTTTCTGTCTTTCCTTTTAACACATGCGTAGGACAATCAAATATCCTTAAGTGTTGTAAACTAGGCTTGCGCCCAGTCCATAACTCATGCGGTGTTTGAGGAACTGACTTAGATGGTACATCGTTTAGAATGTATATAGCAGTTTGTAAAGCATATCCCCAAAAAGAAATAGGAAGTGTTGAATAACTCAACATAGACCTAACCATGTCTAAAAGAGTTCTATTTCTCTTTTCTGCTACCCCATTCTGTTGAGGTGTACTCGGTGCAGAAAACTGAGAAACTATCCCATTATCAATAAGATATTGCTGAAACTCACCTGATAGATATTCTCCACCACGATCAGATCTCAAGATTTTTATGTGTTTCTCAAGCTGATTTTCTACTTCAGCTTTGAATGCTTTGAACATGTCAAAAGCATCCGACTTATGTCGCATGAGATACACATAACCAAATCTCGAGTAATCATCTGTGAAGGTGATGAAGTACTCATATCCACCTCTAGCTTGAATGCTCATAGGACCACATACATCAGTATGCATTAATCCTAAACATTCAGTGGCTCTTGTGCCTTTGGTCTTGAACAACCTTTTGGTCATTTTACCTTCCAAACAGGATTCACAAGTTGGTAGATCATCAACCTTTAAGTCACTTAAAGGTCCATCACTAACAAATCTTTTAATCCTATTAAGGTTAATATGACCTAGGCGCAAATGGCATAGGTAGGTTTCATCTTATGATAATTTTTACTCTTTTATGGTTAGATTCCGTTAATACTGTGTCTAACGAGTGAGAGATATTTCTATGCAAAAAGAATAGACCGTTTTCCAATGTACCTTTGCAAATAATTTTGTCATTCTTACTAATAATAAAAACTTTATTAAAAGTAACCGAATATCCAAATTTATTTAAACAAGAAACTGAAATTAAATTCCTCTTGAATTGAGGTACATAATAAACGTCTATCAATTCTAAATGTCTACTAGAATCAATATTAACTATAATATCTCCCACTACACTTGCAGACACTAACGTTCCGTTGCCCAAATGAAAGTTGATTTCATTTTTATTCAGTCTTTTCCTTTCCTTGAACCCTTGCAAGGAATAACAAACATGATTAATGGCTCCAGAGTCTATGATCCAAGAATCTGTAGAATCTGCCAAAAACATGTTTAAAGATAATTAACATTACCTTGTTCCTTCTTGTTCTGAGACTTTGGGCAATTACTTTTCCAATGTCCCTTTTCACCACAAAGAGAGCACTTCCCTTTGATCTTGGTTACTATCTTGGTAGGCCCAAGTTGCTTTTTCTTCTGTTATTTCTTGACCTTCTTACGGGTCTTAACAGTAGCAACTTTACCAACCAAATGAATCTCTTGACTTGTGCCATTAGATTCACAAGTATGAGCAAGTGGCTTAGGAATAGATAGAATAAATTTATGTTTTTCAGCTTGCAACAACAACCCAATTTTCCTTTTCCATGTGACATAATTATTACCAGTTAAAGTTTTATCTTTTAGGATGTTCATAAGTGATGGGGTCATGATTTCTGAATATAAACAAAAATTTATATGAGTAAATAATCATGATAAAGCACTTTTGAATATTTATCTTGATTTAAATAAATAACTCAATCATAAAAATTCAATGGTGATCTAACACCCATAAATGTTACGCCTCCTTTGGGAGTTCGCACCATTTACTAGTAAGACTAAGTCCCACCTAATTGTTAACATAACAACCAACGTTTTCAATTTTAGCCTTGCAATTTTACTGACAAGAACTCTTGGGAGGATATCAATAAAATTACATTGAGTGTGTTACCAAGATATCGACCCTCAATTTTCTCTCACGAAAATCCCTCCTTGGGGAGTAGATCTCGTTTGAGTCAATTGTCTAGTCTATCCTTGTAAGGAATTATGTTGCTAAATTCCATTCATGGACACCCCTTGGGGGGATTACCAATAAACAATAAAGCTCAACTAACCTTGGAGGCCATAGGTGTTACAAAACACCTTCTCCCACTCAATTATTTAAGGCGTGTGATTAAATCCCATAGAATGATTTACCAAGTTATCTAGATGCCAATTTAGATACCTAAATCATTCAATGCATGTTCATACCAAAAGAGATATATGAGTGGCACTCCTATTCTATATGACATGTTATCATACAATAACAAATATTGTAATATTTATACAAAAATAAATAGCCACAATTTTGGTCCATCCTAGAAAAGCAAGTAAATTACAATTTGTTAGGAATACAAGATCTTCAAGTGGCCATCAACCATCCGAGCAAACCTCGGCTGCCTCCCATAGGCGTGCACACCCCACAACCCCACAACCCCACAAAGGGGCTGCCGTGCGCAGCCCATGAGACCCAAAGGGCTACCGTGCGCAGCCCATCATGATGTGGGCTTGCCATGCGCAGCCCAATCCACTCCTAGGGTGCGCATGGTGCTCGTTCTAGGTTCATGTCTTCGAATCTTCAATACCCGAACATATTACAGCAGTATATAAACATATAAAATACAGCAGTATTAATTTTTTTTTTTTTTTTTTATTCACTGCAGTACTTATTACAAAAAAAAAAACTGCACCTAAAATAAATAAAAAAACTTCAGTAAATTATAATACATAAAATACTGCACTATTTATTTACAATAAAAAAAATAAAGCAACTATCAAGAAGGAATTATGGCGATGATAGACCACCCTTCTTGTTACAATTCCAAAACAAAAATACATTGAAATTCTAGGACCAAAATCGAGCAACAACAATTCACTTTATAACAACATATATAAATACATACATTCAACATGTAATTATATATGAGAATACTTAGAGTGCCATCTCTTTCTAAAACATGCATAATCACAATAAAAAGAAATTGATTCACATATATATACGTTAATTAATTAAAGGGTACAACCAGGCTCTGATACCAATTGTAGGGAAAAATACGTTTGCACGCAGCGGAAGCGAGACTAAAATCAGTTTAGTATAGTTTAAAATTTTTCCATAATTTGAACCTTAACCCTCTAATTAATTAACATATAATACTAAAGATATCATACCTTTGTCGCGTGATCCGATTGACATTGCGTCGATGGTAATCCGCAAGATCTTCCAATCCAATCACGAACGTGAATCACCTAGGAGCGTGGTCTCCCTTCTCTTTGAATTGTGTACCTGAGGATGGATTAACAAAACTTTTTCTTTTTCGTTAGTCACAACAAATTCCAAGAGGCTACAAAGAATGTTCCGGTCACTTTTGAATTCACAATCGTTAGATCGAAACTCGCGTGAATCTTATTCGAAATTGTGCATAAAACCTTTTGATATAAAAGTTACTAGTGCACTATCGAAAAAAGAACAAACTTTTCTCTCTTTTCCTCTTGGCCGAATTATCACACTAATCTCTAAAGTTGGATTTTATTTTTCTCAAGCAAAAGAAAAATATTCTCTCAAGCCAGAACTCTAGGGTTAGCCTAATATATTGTATATATATATCGTGCTAATATACTTGCACAATATATTATTTATATATATCTCTGCATGAAATCAATTTGCATATATCCCTGCATGAAATCAATTTGCATATATTTCTTTCACATGTATTCATGCATACATCTATTTTTATTTGCATTCCGCATGCATATATGTATATATATTCCGCATGCATTTATGTATATATATATTACTTGCATTCCGCATGCATATATGTATATATATTCCGCATGCATTCATGCATATATATAATCTATATATTCCACATGCATATATATAAAATACAAACCCTAATCCAACTCTTTAGTGTATTTGTGACTATATAAAAGACTTCCTTATTTGACTAGATAAATAAATCCCTTATTTATCTACTTACCAAATAAAGTCTTTTATTTTAATTATACTACCACAATAGTATACTACTAAGAAACATATTTCCTAGTCAGAAAAAGATTTTGGTTCTTAATTAAATAATTAATCAATCAATTAATTAATTCTCATTTAATTAAATAATAAAAATAAAAAAATATAATATCATATATATATCTCGGCCATGTGCCATATATATTAATATATCTATATATTGTTTTTCTATTTTATTAAATCCATTGGACCTTAATAAAGGGCCCACATGTGAACTAGGCCCATTCTTACTAAAAGAAACAAGTCCACATGACTTAATACAATTCTAGATGGACCCATAATTAGTCCGGTAGAATATATCAAGTGATTCATGCAAGTACGTGTGGATTGGGGATCTTGGCGGGCCTATCTAAATTTAAGCTCCAATAGACATAACCCAATCACAATCAACGAATGATTCACTTAGGTTCAATCAATTAATTTTAGTTCATTCCACTAAAGAACTAAAATTGCACTCTTAAATAAAGATGGAATAAGTAAATATTTCTCATTCGTACCCTAGACAATCTTATTGGAGATGGTGTATCCTCGTGAAGAATATCAGTAATCGCCAAAAGCTCATAGACCGCCTATAGCTCTCCAAGTTACCATATTTACTCATATGACCACATTTTGAACTTGGATATTTTGACTTGTCCAGAAGCCATGTTTCAATAGACTCTATTGAAAACTTAACGTTAAGATTCAATATCCAATACCTCAAAACATCCATATGATGATATTCTACTCTCATTTAATAAATGGAGCCACGATGTCCATATCTATAAATGAAGTCCTCTATCGATTAACAAATGAATATCACCAAACTATCGAGGATAGACTATGCTATATAATCGTACACATTGATAACTCAAATGATACCACTTGCAACCATAAGTCCATCATTTATCTCAGGATTAAGATAGACTCTCCGATTGTCCTGATAATGAAAAGACTATTATCTATTGACGGTTCTAGATAAAGTATTTCATTGTGATCCAGTTCAATGCACCCAGTGCACTAGATTCTTTTACTCGAAGACCCTCCGATGATTTCAGACTCATCATAACTCATTTGATCCCACTCAAATGCTAGCAAAAGAATTCTACAGCTTTAACAAGATAAAGGTGCCCAACCTTTAACTTAAGTTGTGAACATTATTCAAGACTAACTAAAGAATTGTGTCTACCTCATACATATCCAGATGTACAAACAATTCTTCTTTTCTCATAGTCTTTTGACCTTATGATTATTTACTTTTGACAATTATAATAATTGAACTATAAATGCTATAAGATTTGTTAAACCAGAAATCACATTATTAATATGAATAGATTGTCAAAAACACTATTACACTCTTGCTATTGAGCATAATCCTAACATCTACCACATACTTATCCAGATGTACGAACAATTCTTCTTTTCTCATAGTCTTTAGACCTTATGATTATTTACTTTGACAATTATAATATTGAACTATAAATGCTATAAGATTTGTTAAACCAGAAATCACTTTATTAATATGAAAAAGATTGTTAATTACAATATTACACTCTTGCTATTGAGCATAATCCTAACACGAATTACAAGTCACAAATTCACACAACAAACAATAACATATAGGTGCAAGTGTGAAATGTGACATGTGAAGAGAAAGCACACATATGCAATGTATGTTAAGTGTGTGTGCAACTAATCTCTTCAAAGAAAAATAAGCACTAGAGATATACCTTTGGAGTGCTTATCAAGACGAGGTCTTCAAAGGGCTTGAGCAATAACAACAACACCTAAGCTACCCTTACAAAGTACCCCAACATATGGTTTGTCCATGAAATGAGCCAATCAACAAATGGGAACCTTACACCACCGTTGCTCACCGGCGATAATTACTCCTTATGGAAGGGGAAGATGGAAGCATACTTATGCCAAATCCATGATAGGGCGTGGATGGTGGTTGAAGATGGATATGCTCCACCTATGATGACTCCTACAGATGGAGGAGAAGAGATTCTCAAGCCTAAGGCACAGTGGAGTCCTCAAGAATTTATTGACTCCATTTAGAACAACAAGGCCATACATGCCATTCGATGTGCAGTGAGTAAAAATCAGTACAAACTGATTCAAATTACTAGGATTGCTAAAGAGGCATGGGACATCCTAGAAGTTGCACATGAAGGCACCGAGGTTGTCAAGGACTCAAAGCTTCAAGTCCTTCAAACTCGGTTTGAGACTATTAAGATGGAAGAGCATGAGCAATTCACTGACTTCCAAGTGAGACTAATGGATATTGTGAACCAAAGTCACCAACTAGGTGATCCTTACTTGGATAGAAGAATAAAGCAAAAGATCATGCGATCACTTCCTGAGAGGTTCGAACCCAAAGTGACGGCTTTAGAAGAAAATGACTCTTATAAGGATATGAAGCCGAGTGAAGTCATTGGAAGACTTCTAGCCTATGAAACAAGAAAGGCTACCACCTCACCTCCTAAAAAGAAAAAGAATCTAGCCTTGAAAACCTTCAAGGTGGAAGAGGAGGAGGATAACTCAAATGAAGACATGGCACTCATTGCCAAGGGATTCAATAAGTTCTTGAATCTACAAAAGAGTGGTTATGGCTTAAAGGAGAATAACTTCAAGAAGAAAAAGACCACAATCAAGAATGTCAAGCCATATCATGAGATTTCTTCAAGAGAGAAGATTCAATGCTACGAATGTGGAAAATTCGGGCATATCTCCAAGGAATGTGCTAACTTGGAAGATGAAAGAGAGGAGGCCGCCACTTCAAGTGATGAAGAGGTTGTGGCAAAATCTTTGGCATTAGGTTGCTCTCACAAGCGTGACAACAAAGTGAGAGTTGTTGAAGGAAGTCCATCAAGCTTGAATGATTATGAGAACAACTATTTTGCCTTTCCGATCTCTTACAATGAAGAAGAGAATGAGAGTCAAGAAGAAAGTGACTCTAGTGAAGATGACTCTTCATCTAACTCCACACATGGATACGTGGAGAAAAAGGTTCTAGATGAATTCCTCGCTAAGTTTAAAAACTTAGAAATGAAGACCAAGGAAAAGATGCAAAGATTGAGAGAAGAGAATCTAGACCTTTTGGCTCATGTTGACCACTTAAGTGAACAAGTGGAAAGATCCAAGAATATTGAAGATAAGCTAAGAAAGGAGTTAGACTTATCTAAGAGGAATGAAGAAGATTTAAAAAGAGAGCTTGAAGAGGCTAAAGGGTCAAGGACTAGGATAGTTTCTAGCACCGAAAAACTTGACCACATGTTAAGTGTTGGAAAGAGTCCTTGTGACAAGAGAGGTCTTGGGTTTGAAGATGGTAAGGAGTCCTCCACTCCTAACAAGACCGTGTTTGTCAAGAGCTTGAGCTACAAAGAAGCTTCACCGGTGCAAACTTCTAGGAAGAAGATTGATCTAGGACAATGCTCTCATAGTGCACAAGTGAAGGTAGCTCCAAGAAGACAACCTCAAGCTCAAACTACAAGAGTTCCTCATGCTAACTTCCCTCAACCTCAAATCCATCAAGGGAAGAGACCAATCGTGTAAGCTAAACCGAGGAAGCAATCAAGTCTTGGTCAACAACAAAGAATGAGAGATCCTATCCAACTACCAAGACAACCACAAAGATATGGGAAGGCTCCTATGCATGCACAAAGACATGGTATGACCTCTAATTTCATCCCTACATGTCATTTTTGTGGTATTGATAGTCATATTAGACCAAAGTGCTTTCGTTACATTAAATTATGTAGAGCTAAAAGCATGATTGAGAAGAAAGAGGCTAGAGCTAGAATGCATGCTTATAGAAAGGAAGAAATTCATTTATATGATCCTATGACATCTAGATCTCTAAAACCTTTGACCACTAGGAAGAAAATTGTTTCACCTAAGTGGATTAGAAAAGATGAACCCGCTTGCTACGAGACAAACTTGTCTCTAATAGGTTCAACTAAGTCCAATAGACTTAGTAGGTCCATAGGACCTCATGACCTTCATTGATGAAGGATAGTGATGACCCCATGTGGGGAACTCAAGCAAAGAGAGCTATTTTGTATTCTTGTCACTTGCAAAAATTTGAAATATCTTATGCTTCCTTTTTAATTGCTTGAGTAAGCTTGGTTGCACATATGTATATATGTTTTCAATTCAATAAGTGTGAACCATGCTTGTTTACAATCCATGTCATATTTATGTTCAAACATGCATTTTTGGACTAAGAGATTTACATAGGAAGTATGATTTGAATGACTTATAGTTATCTCCATGACATGATGATTCTTTAATAACATGCTAATGAATATTGAAAAGCATGAAATTCATATGACATGCTCAAATGAAAAAGCATGAATTGATGATTGCATATTCTTAAAATACAAAACTTGTGTGAAAAAGCTTATGAGACTCAAAATTGTAAGTGCCTCCTTTTTTGATTGGCTTATTTCATGACAAACCACATTGGGATTGGTATGTAACGGGTAGCTTAGATTATTGTGTTTGGCAAGCTTCCAAACTTCCTACGTGACTTCAAGATCAAGAGCTTCAAAAGGTATATCACTTGACCTTGATTCTTGAAGAGATTAGGTGCACACACACACTTGCATGCATCTTTATCTATCTTGCATTTGTTACCATGCATGTGTGTTTCATTGATTTGTGCATCTATGTCATTTAGCATACACACACTTTTATTGCATTTATATGATTGCTTTTGTGTTTCTCTTAATTGTGTGCTTATATGCTTTGTCATCACACTTATGCATTTTCACATATTGCATATCTTTTATGTGTCACATGCTTGGTGATTATTCATGATGTTATCCATTCCCATGCATGTTATTTATTCACAACCACACTTGCACTTCATATTAGTCTTAAGTGTGGTGTAATTCGTTTCCGTTTGTGTGATCGTAAACGTCCGCGCTTGCACGATGGTGTGCATGTCTTAGCGCGATGGTTGACCACTTGAAAAGGTCTCATTCTTCTCTTGGATAAGTGTTAGTTTTGGTTTGGTTATTTGGAGTAAGTGTCTAGTTTCAAAAGATTAGTTTTTCAATGGTTTAAATATTTTTCAAAACTGACCTTTGTATGGTCTTGTGACCATAACTTTTTATAAAAAGATTGAAATTGAGTTTTATAAATTTCTGGACAAACTAGAAACCTATACCTTTCCAACGGTATATTATTCGTAATATTTTATGATCGTTTGCATTGGTTTTGAAATCTCCAAAGTGACCACTAAAACAGGGCATCACAGCTGTCATCTGAATCTGACCTTTGGTCACTCTAATGACCATAACTTTTTCTATAGACATTGAAATGTCATTCTGTAAATTTGAGTAGAAATTAGACTTCCATACCTTTCCAACGATATATTATTTGATAGGTTTCGATGTTGTTTGGTCATATTTTGAGTCACTCGAATATTGGAGTCACTGACCAGAATTCATGGTGACCTTTGTGGCGACCAAACCCTCTTGCCTCACTAGTCGCCACAAATTCAATTGTGTGACCAGAAATCATGGTAACCATTCATGGCGACCAAATTCAGTCACCTTGCTTAGTCACCTTGAATGCCCGTAAATTGTTTTTCTAAACTTCTAAAACGACGTAGTTTCATCTACCATCTATAAATACATCTTGTTCTCTTCTTCTTCATAGACATGACTCTCCCAACTGAAACCCTAAGAAAGAATTCCTTTTCTAGAGAGAGAAAGAGAGATTTCTTGAGAGAGAAAGCTTCATGAAAGCTTGATTGACTCTCCAAACCCAAAACCCATGCATCCATCATCATTTGAGCATGGGTCTTCATGGTTTCATGACTAGGTAAGCTTCATCTTCATTAAATCTCATTTATTGATGTTCTTACACTAGATTAGGTATTTATTGCATGATTAAATACCTAGACTCTATTTATTGCATATATTTATGAGTCTTGATAACATGATTGGGTTTGTATTTTGATAGCTTAATTGATTAGGTCTTTTTGTCTAAAAAGCTAAGTCATAAACATTCTTGTGTGATTTATTAATAACTAGGTTGACAGATTGTCTTTTAATCAACTAGTTAAGGCTTTGAATGTTTATGTGTGTTTGGTTGACAATTATGTTGTTAGAAATTCTCTACAACTTGATAGCTAGGATTGTTTTGTGTTTGATAACATCTAGCTAAGTCTATATGATTTGCATTTAGACATTGTTGATTAGGACTCCTTGATTGCATTTGTTAATTGCATTTTTATAGTCCTTGCCATGATTATTGACAACTTGTGTTGATTTGGCTTTCTTTGTTGACAATTAGGTTGTTAGAAATCTCTACAACTAATTGAGACCTCTTGTATGTGCATGTAGGCTTTGTTGATAACTAGGATGTTGATTTGCATTATAACATCTAGTTAAGCATATAGTGTTTAGTCTAGCACTCATTGCATTTGTGCATCATTGTGATATACACTTAGACTTTTAATTCTCTTCAAGAGTCAAAGTCTTGTGGCTTCTAGGTGAAGTTGCACAAGCATTGTACTATCTCCTCTGTAAAAGGCCTGCGGGTAGATTAGGAGGTGCTCACTTGAGAGTGTAACCTTCTCTTCATATAGAGGTTGTCTAGGGTTGGTCTAGGTTCGCTATTAAAAGCCTGCGGGTAGTAGTGGTGGGTTAGTAACCGTGTAGGGTTTGACGTGGTCAACCTAGGTTGTAAACACCATTACAAGTAGTGGATTCGAGGATCGTGTGTGGCGCACATATTAGCCCGTGGTTTTTCCTTGTTGAAGGTTTCCACGTAAAAATCAAGTGTTTTTTAATTTCCGCACTTTACACTTGATTTATTTTGTTATGTGTTTGGGTTTTCATATGTTAACTTTGACTAATCGAAAAATTGGTAATAATCGATTAACAACCCATTCACCCCCCCTCTAGGTTGTTTAGACACACGTGAGTATATATTTTCAAAAATGAATAAAGGATCTTGTATCCGTTCAAAGGATTGTATAATCCAATTGTCTCTCTTTCTTTATTAGTTGAACATGGCTATTATCATACGGGTTTCTCACCCAGAAAAATCAAATAGGGTGCAAAGTCGCTCATGCCATGTTTCGCTTATAAATTTGGATATAGTTGTTCTTAAATTGAAATCAATGAAATATCTATATCTTTGCTTTACTCATGACAATGGTGAAATTGGTTTGAATTCTTTTTGAAACCTTTGTCATTTGCTTTACCAAATACCATTGTATTTTGGACTTGAATGTTACATGTCTTGTATGCAAAGCATGTTTGATTCACACATCTTCTTTAAATAAATCTCCTTGTTTCTCTTCAATTACTTGGGATGCATATAGTGACTTATATGATTATGCAAATATCTTGCATGCTACTATCTCTCTTTGCTAAGAGTGACCCGGTTGGGGACTACTCCTTTGCCTATATCATGACAAAAAGGGGGAGTAGAATGTGGTAAGGGGAGTTGCAAATTGTAGTAGCAATTGTGCATGTTGGGGAGAATATACATTGAGGGGGAGTAACCCGTTGAGGGGGAGCATTGCATACACATACATTACATGATGTTGTGCTTAAATTCTTAAATGCAAATGCTTGTTTTATCCTCACTTGATCATCTCACATACTCTTGCTTTGGAAAGTATAATCTTTTGTTCTGAAAGGTTGATAGTTCTACAAGAGATTAAAGACTTGAAGTTTTTTATATTTTTATATTTTTATATCTCTTTGTAATGTAGAATATCTTTATTATCCCGTAGATTCAATTATGTTTGTGAGGATCAATGTGAGTGGTGGTTTTGTCACGAAATAGCCAAATGGGGAGATTGTAAGGATTCCCTGTTAGGATTATGCTCAATAGCAAGAGTATAATATTGTAATTGACAATCTTTTCATATTAATAAAGTGATTTCTGGTTTAACAAATCTTATAGCATTTATAGTTTAACATTATAATTGTCAAAGTAAATAATCATAAGGTCTAAAGACTATGAGAAAAGAAGAATTGTTCGTACATCTGGATATGTATAAGGAAGACACAATTCTTTAGTTAGTCTTGAATAATGTTCACAACTTAAGTTAAAGGTTGGGCACATTTATCTTGTTAAAGTTGCAGAATTCTTTTGCTAGCATTTGAGTGGGATCAAATGAGTTATGATGAGTCTGAAATTATCGGAGGGTCTTCGAGTAAAAGAATCTAGTGCACTGGGTGCATTGAACTGGATCACAATGAAAAGCTTTATCTAGAACCGTCAATAGATAATAGTCTTTTCATTATCAGGACAATCGGAGAGTCTATCTTAATCCTGAGATAAATGATGGACTTATGGTTGCAAGTGGTATTATTTGAGTTATCAATGAGTACGATTATATATCATAGTCTATCCTCGATAGTTTGATGATATTCATTTGTTAATCGATAGAGGACTTCATTTATAGAAATGGACATCGTGGCTCCATTTATTAAATGAGAGTATAATATCATCATATGGATGTTTTGAGGTAATTGGATATTAAATCTCAACGTTGAGTTTTCGATAGTGACTATTGAAAACATGGCTTCTGGACAAGTCAAAGTATCCAAGGACAAGTCAAAGTATCCAAGTTCAAAACGTGGTCATATGAGTAAATATGGTAACTTGGAGAGTTATAGGCGGTCTATGAACTCTTGGCGATTACTGATATTAATCACGAGGATACACTATCTCCAATATGATTGTCTTGGGTATAAATGAGGAACATCTTCTTGTTCTATCTTTATTTAAGAGTTCAATTTTAGCTCTTTAGTGGAATGAGTTAAAATTAATGGATCGGACCTAAGTGAATTATTTGTTGATTGTGATTAGGTTATGTCTATTGAAGCTTAAATTTAGATAGCCCGCCAAGATCCATAATCCACACGGACTTTCACGGATCACTTGATATATTCTACCGGACCAATTTATGGGTCCATCTAGAATTGCATTTAATATATTAAGAATATAATTTGCACATTATTTATTTAATGGGCTGATCAATTATATTAATATATTAATGAAAGGCATGTGGGCTTGTTTCTTTTAGTAAGAATGGGTTTGGTTCACATGTGAGCTTTTTATTTAAAGTCCAATGGATTAAATAAAATAAGAAAAAAATATTTGGCCCATATATGAGTATGTGGGGCAGCAAGGCTAATTTATTAGTCTAATATATTATTTTATTTTATTGTTTAATTAAATGAGAATTAATTAATTTATTAATTAATTATTTAATTAAGAAACAAAATCTTTTTCTGATAAGGAAATATGTTTCCTAGAGTTATACTATTGGTAGTAGTATACTAAAAGTAAAAGACTTATTTGGTAAGAAAATAAATAATAAGGTTTATTTATTTAATCAAATAAGGAAGTCTTTTATTAAGAATTAAACACTTATGAGTTGAATTAGGGTTAGGATTCTAAAGTTGATAGTAATTAGGGTAAAGCACAAACTCTCTTTAGTAGAGAATTTAGCCAACCCTAATTAAATCAAGAGGAGAATTCGGCCAACCCTAGTAGAAAGAGAAGAAGAATTCGGCCACCCTATATAATACACATTATAGGGTTCGGCCACCTTAAGCTCTCTAATTGATTCACTTGATCAACTTCTTCTTCTTCTAGCTTGAATAATTCTCATAGACAAGTGTTTGATTTTTTCGGCCAAGACACAAGAGAGAAGAGATTATTCTATTTCGATAGTACACTCATTGCTTATACATCAATAAGCTTTTGTGTACAACTTCGAATAAGGTTCACGCGAGTTTCGATCATTGGATTGAGAACTCAAAAGTGACCGAAATAATCTTTGTAGTCTTTTGGATGTTTTGTGACTAACAATAAAAAAAAAAGATTTTGTTTATCCATCCTCAGGTACGCAATTCAAAGAAAAGGGAGACCACGCTCCTAGATGATTCACTTTTGTGCTAGGATTGAAGATCTTACGGATTACCATTGACGCAAGTCAATCGGATCACGCGACAAAAGGTATTCTACTTTTATTAATATATATATATGTTTAATTAATTTAAAGGGTTAAGGTTCATCAGAGGAAAATTTTTAAAATATACTAAACTCGTTTTTAGTCTCGCTTCTGCTGCGTTGACCGTATTTTTCCCTACAGTTGGTATCAGAGCCTTGGTTGTACCCTTTAATTAATTAACGTATATATACGTGAATCTATTTCTTTTTATTGTGATTATGCATGTTTTAGAAAGAGATGGCACTCTAGGTATTCTCATATATAATTACATGTGGAATGTATGGATTTATATATGTTGTTATAAAGTGAATTGTTATTGCTCAATTTTGGTCCTAGAATTACAATGTAATATTTGTTTCGGAATTGTAACAAGAAGGGTGGCCTATTATCGCCATAATTCCTTCTTGATAGTTGCTTAATTTTTTTATGTAATTAAATAGTGCAGTTTTTTTATGTATTAAATTATACTGCAGTTTTTTTATTTTATTTTAGTGCAGTTTTTTATTGTATTAAATACTGCAATGATTAAAATATATATATATATATATATATATATATATATATATATATATATATACACTACAGTATTTTATTTGTTTAAATAGTGCTGTAATTTATTCTAGTGTCGAAGATTCGAAGATGTGAAGAATTGGAAGCAACCAGAACCTAGAACGAGCGCCATATGCACCCTTGGAGTGGATTGGGCTGTGCATGGCAAGCCCATATAATGGTGGGCTGCGCACGGCAGCCCTTTGTGGGGTTGTGGGGTTGTGGGGTGTGCACACCCATGGGAGGCAGCCGAAGGATGCGCGGGTGGTCGATGGTCACTTGAAGACTTGTTCGTCAAGAAGGAAGATCTTATATTCCTAACAATTGTAATTTACTTGCTTTTCTAGGATGGACCAAAATTGTGGCTATTTAATTTTGCATAAATATTACAATATTTGTTATTGTATGATAACATGTCATATAGAATAGGAGTGCCGCTCATATATCTCTTTTGGTATGAACATGCATTGAATGATTTAGGTATCTAATTGGCATCTAGGTAACTTGGTAAATCATTCTATGGGATTTAATCACACGCCTTAAATAATTGAGTGGGAGAAGGTGTTTTGTAACACCTATGGCCTCCAAGGTTAGTTGAGCTTTATTATTTATTGGTAATCCCCCCAAGGGGCGTCCATGAATGGAATTTAGCAACATACTTCCTTACAAGGATAGACTAGACAATTGACTCAAACGAGATCTACTCCCCAAGGAGGGATTTTCGTGAGAGAATATATTGAGGGTCGATATCTTGGTAACACACTCTATGTAATTTTATTGATATCCTCCCAAGAGTTCTTGTCAGTAAAATTGTAAGGCTAAAATTAAAAACGCTGGTTGTTATGTTAACAATTAGGTGGGACCTAGTCTAACTAGTAAATGGTGCGAACTCCCAAAGGAGGCGTAACATTTATGGGTGTTAGATCACCGTTAAATTTTTATGATTGAGTTATTTATTTAAATCAAGATAAATATTCGAAAGTGCTTTATCATGATTATTTACTCATATATATTTTTGTTTTATTCAGAAATCATGACCCCATCACTTATGAACATCCTAAAAGATAACACTTTAACTGGAGATAATTATGTCATATGGAAAAGGAAAATTGGGTTGTTGCTACAAAGTGAAAAACATAAGTTTGTTCTGACTACTCCTAAACCACCTGCTCCCAATAATGAATCTAGTATAATGCAAAGAGATGAGTATGAGCAGTGGAAGACTTCAGAAGATATGGCCAAATGTTACATTATGGCTACTATCTCCGACGTGTTGCAACAGCAGCATGAAGGAATGGAGTCTGCTGCTGATATAATGGTGTCTCTAGAGGAGATGTTTGCTATGAAGTCCAGGATGACTAAGAGAGAGGCAGTGACTGCTTTTATGAATCTTAGGATGAAACCTGGACAGGCTGTGAAGGATCACATGATGAAAGTCATAGCACATCTCAACATTGCTGAACTACATGGCGCTGAGATAGATGGTGAGACAAAAATTGATACGGTTGTCAACTCACTGTCAGATTCCTTTGATTAGTTCAAATTAGACTACACTTTGAACAAAAAGGAATACACCTTGCAAGGCCTGATGCAAGATGTTCAAAGCGTTGAAAAGATCCTTGTGAAAAGCAAAGGTCAAGAGATTCATATGGTTGGTAAAGTTACTATTGTTAAGACCCGTCAGAAGGTCAAGAAACAACAGAAGAAAAAGCAACTTGGGCCTACCAAGAAGGAAACCAAGAAAGTAACCAAGATCAAAGGGAAATGCTTCCTTTGTGGTGAAAAGGGACATTGGAAAAGAAATTGTCCAAAGTCCCAGAATAAGAAGGAAGAAGGTAATGTAAATTATCTTGAAACATGTTTTCTGGCAGATTCTACAGATTCTTGGATTATAGACTCTGGAGCCACTAATCATGTTTGTTATTCCTTGCAGGGGTTCCAAGAAAGAAGAAGGCTAAATAAGAATGAAATCAATTTGCGCTTGGGCAACAGAACGTTAGTGTCTGCAAGTGCAGTGGGAGATATTAGAGTTTACTTGGATTCTAGAAGGCATTTAGATTTAATAGACGTTTAATTCAAGAGGAATTTAATTTCAGTTTCTTGTTTAAATAAATTTGGATATTCGGTTACTTTTAATAAAGTTTTTATTATTAGTAAGAATGACAAAATTATTTACGAAGGTACATTGGAAAATGGTCTATACTTTTTGCATAGAAATATCTCTCACTCGTTAGACACAGAATTAACGGAACCTAATCATAAAAGAGTAAATTATCAATAGATGAAACCTACCTATGGCATTTACGCCTAGGTCATATTAACCTTAATAGGATTAAAAGATTGGTAAGTGACGGACCTTTAAGTAACTTAAAGGTTAATGATCTACCAACTTGTGAATCTTGTTTGGAAGGTAAGATGACCAAAAGGTCGTTCTCGGCCAAAGGCACAAGAGCCACTGAATGTTTAGGATTAATATACACTGATGTATGTGGTCCTATGAGCATTCAAGCTAGAGATGGATATGAGTACTTCATCACCTTCACAGATGATTACTCGAGATTTGGCTATATGTATCTCATGTGACATAAGTTGGATGCTTTTGACATGTTCAAAGCATTCAAAGCTGAAGTAGAAAATCAGCTTGAGAAACACATAAAAATCTTGAGATCTGATCGTGGTGGAGAATATCTATCTGGTGAGTTTCAGCAATATCTTATTGATAATGGGATAGTTTCTCAGTTTTCTGCACTAGGTACACCTCAATAGAATGGGGTATCAGAAAGGAGAAACAGAACTCTTTTGGATATGGTTAGGTCTATGTTGAGTTTTTTCAACACTTCCTATTTCTTTTTGGGGATATGCTTTACAAACTGCAATATACATTCTAAACGATGTACCATCTAAGTCCGTTCCTCAAACACCGCATGAGTTGTGGACTGGGCGCAAGCCTATTTTATAGCACTTAAGGATATTTGGTTGTCCCGTGCATGTGTTAAAAGGAAAGACAGAAAAGATGGAGTCCCGTTCGGAAACATGCATATTTGTAGGGTATCCAAAAGAAACTAAAGGATATTATTTCTATAGTCCTTCAGATCTTAAAGTATTTGTTTCGACAAATGCTAAATTTTTGGAAAAGGACTATATGAATGATTTTGTACATAGAAGTAGAATTGTCCTGAATGAGATGTCAGGAGATACAATTCCACGAGAGGTTACACAACCTAACCCAATTGTAAGTTCCAATCCAACACAAAATCAACAACCTACCATTCCTTATCGTAGTGGGAGGGTTAGAACACAACCCGAAAGATACATCGGTCTGGGAGAATCAGTGGAGAATCTCCCGGACGACAATAATCCCTACACGTATAAGGAAGCAATGGAGGATATTAATAGCCGCCATTGGCAAAAGGCAATGCAATCTGAGATTGAATCCATGTTCGATAACAAAGTCTGGTCCCTTGTAGACTTGCCTAGAGGGATAAAACCCATTGGGTGAAAGTGGGTATACAAGAGGAAAAGAGGTATGGATGGAAAGGTGGAAACCTTTAAAGCTAGATTGGTAGCTAAAGGTTATACACAGAAAGAAGGTATCGATTACGAGGAAACCTTCTCTCCTGTGGACATGCTTAAATCCATTAGGATACTCTTATCCATTACAGCATCTTTAGATCTAGAGATTTGGCAAATGGACGTCAAGACAGCTTTCCTTAATGGAAGTCTTGACGAAAGCATCTATATGATGCAACCAGAAGGATTCATTGAAAAATGCCAAATGGTAAAGGTATGCAAGTTGCAGAACTCCATATATGGATTAAAGCAAGCATCCAGATCCTGGAACATAAGCTTCGATCAAGCTGTGAAAAGTTTTCGATTTATTCAGAATCCTGATGAACCTTGTGTATACAAAAGGATTAAGGGCGACAAGTTGGTTTTCCTAATTCTTTATGTTGATGATATACTACTGTAAGGATTCCCGTTTTGTTGATTGGCTTATTTCGTGGTCAAACCACATGTTGGGGTTTTGAATGTAAGGGTAGTCCAAGTGTTTAGTGTAATTGAAGATCAAAGGCCCTTCCATGACCTCAAGATTCAAGCACGCCAAAGGTATAATCTCTTGTGCTTGTTTTTCTTTGAAGAGATTTAGTAGCACACACTCACTTAGCATTCTTGCTATGATTGCATACTTGCTTATTTTTATGTGCATCTCTTCACATGTCACTTTACACACTAGCACTTTGGTTGATATATCTTGTTGTGTGTATATGTGCCTTATAATTCGTTTCCCGACATTGTTCGGAAACGTCCGCGCTTGCACTAATGAGTGCTTGGTTTCGCGCGAAGACCGCCTATGGAGAATGCCCTTGGCTTCTCCTTGGTTTTCACCATTGTTGGTGATCGGCGGTTATTATCGGCGGCCTGGCCGCCGAATGAAACCGCCGTTTCAGTCCAGATTGGTCTGAAGCAATTATGCGGTCAAGATCGGCGGTCACGACCGCCGTTCGAAACCGCCGTTCATACCTGATCGATTTTAATCTCTCGGGTTTGATTCGGCGGTTGTATCGGCGGTCACGAAACCGCCGAATGAAACCGCCGTTAATGCTCTGTTCTTCACGAGCTCAATTCGGCGGTCTTCATCGGCGGCCTGGCCGCCGATTGAAACCGCCGAACGGTGCGTTTCAGGGGCAAAAGTGTCTTTTCACATGCCCAATTCTTGATGTCTATAAATATCTTGTTTTCTCAATCTCTGAATAAGTTTCTTGAGCAATTAGAACCCTAATCTTTCAAGAGAGATTTTTGAGAAAAAATCAAATCAAGAACCTATCTTTAAACACTCAAATCAATTCCCTTTTGCATCAAATTTCATATTTGATCTTCTATGCCTTCATAGAATTGATCCATGCATGGTTTTGAATCATCACATCTTATTTGGTATGTTCTTCACTAATTTCATATTACTTTAGTGTTTTTCATATTAATACATCTCTTTAATTACTTGTATGCTTTTGATTATATGCTAGATACAAGTTAGAGATTATTTGTGATGAAAATTAATTGAGTGTTGTTTGTGATAGCTAATTAGGTTTTTAATTAATCTTGATTAGCTAAGCTATTTGACATGTCATTTAGCAATTGATATCTAGGGTTGATTAAATTGATTATATCATCATCCTAGATAAGCATCTAAGGTTACCTAGCCTTGTTTGTTATTTGAATATTCATATATATATTCACATAGGTTGTTTCTCTTCTTAGAGAAGTAAGTCTTGAGGCTAAGAGTGCTTAGGCCTCAAGCAAATTGGAATAGGGTTGCTAATAAAGGCCCGCTGGGTAGAAGTGAGGGGTTACAGACCGGAATGTTAGACGAGGTCTACATAGGTTGTAAACTTCATTTCAATTAGTGATTTCGAGTTCCGAGTGTGGCGCACTATACAGCCCGTGGTTTTTCCCAGTGGTTGGGTTTCCACGTATACATCAAGTGTTATTTAAATTCCGCACTATATTACACTTGTATGTATTTTTGACTAGTAGGGGCATTTTCGTAAAATTGACTTGCATGCGAAAATTGGGTAATAATAGCTAAAATCTATTCACCCCCCCTCTAGCTTTATATTGAACACGCCTCGAGTATTTTAATAACTTTCAATTGGTATCAGAGCGGGTTCCTAGATATACTTAGGTGATCCTAGCTCATTTTAGGTGTGTTGTGCATTTGTGTGATTTTTGCTCTTTCATACATTTTGCATACATTTCATTCATTCATTTGATACAATGAGTGGATTCGGTGGCAACCATGAGGGTGCTTCAAGCACACGGCCACCCCTCCTCACCGGCATAAATTACTCCCAATGGAAAGGGAAGATGGAGGCATATGTGTGTCAAATCCATGATAGGGCATGGATGGCCATTGAAGATGGATATTCGCCTCCTATGATGACTCCCACGGATGGAGGAGAAGAAGTGCTCAAGCCTAAGGCACAGTGGACACAACCTGAGTTTGAGTTGTCCAAGTGGAATCAAAAGGCGTGGCACGCCCTCATATGTGCAGTGGATGAAAATCAGTACAAATTGATTCAGAACACTAAGATAGCCAAGGAGGCATGGGACATCTTAGAGGTTGCACACGAGGGAACCGAAGTAGTGAAGGACTCCAAACTTCAAGTCCTCCAAACTCAATTTGAGACACTTAGGATGGAGGAGAATGAGTGCTTCAACGACTTCGAGATTAGGTTGATGGACATTGTCAACCAAAGTCATCAACTTGGTGACCCTTACTCGGATAGAAGGATCAAGCAAAAGATAATGAGATCGCTTCCCGAGAGGTTTGAGTCTAAGGTGACGGCTTTAGAAGAAAACAGTGATTTTAAGGACATGAAGCCGAGCGAGGTAATAGGTAGACTTCTCGCCTACGAGTCTAGGAAGGGTCCTAGCTCCACTCCTTCAAAGAAGCAAAAAGGGATTTCTTTGAGAGCTTCCAAGGTTGAGAAGGAGGACAAGGATGACTCGGATGAAGACATGGCACTTTTAATGAGAAAATTCAAGAAGTTTGTAAAATTCGAGAAGAAGGGTCATGCATCCAAAGGGCAAGAATTGAAGAAAAGGGTTCCTTTCAAGAAGGTTGAGCATAGGCAAGAGAATAGTTATGATGCTTGCTTGCATGGGCTTTGGTCAACACACTTTCTTTGGTAAGTTCTTCACTATTATCATATATAATTAGTGTTTTATTTATCATTAACATCTCTTATATTATTTGTATGCTCTTAGAATATATTCTAGATACAAATTAGAGATTGTTGTGTTGACATGATTGAGTGTTGTATTTTGATAGCTATCTAGGTTTTCATAATCTATGTTTAGCTAAGCTATTTGACATGTCATCTAGCTTTTAATAGCTAGGATTGAATTTATTGCAAAATCATTATCCTAGATAAGCATATAGAGTAACCTAGCTCTAAATTGCATTTTGGATATTTTATATATTCACTTAGGTTGTATTATTTCTTCTTAGAGAATTAAGTCTTGTGTTGCTATCAGGATTAGGTAGCTTAAATCACAAGCAATTGGACTAGGTCCACTTATACCAAGATTAGGTAGTTGTGATGATTATTGATCGGGATTAGATCATTAAACCGGATTAGGTTGTAATTATTTCAATTAGTGGATTCGAGGTTCGTGTGTGGCACACATAACAGCCCGTGGTTTTTCCCGTGAGGGTTTCCACGTAAATATTAAGTGTTATTTACATTCCGCACCTTATTACACTTGTTATATTATTGTGACTAGTTAGGGGCATTTTCGTAAAATTGACATACATGCGAAAATTGGGTAATAACAATTAAAATCTATTCACCCCCCCTCTAGATTAATATTAGATCACATCGTTAATTTGTTTCAGTTGTGAAACCAATCTTGGATTGACACCCTTGATTGGTTGAAGAACTTAGTGAATAGGATGGATTAGTGGTGGGTATATCAACCCCATTGATCCAAACCTTGATTTGTACCTAACTAATCCTACCTTGACACCCTTTCCTTAATCGGTTAGGCATTGAGGTGGGAAGATGTTTAGTGTTCATAGTGATGACCTAAACACACTTTAGAAAACAAATGGTTAGCATTTACGAGATTGGTCATTATTGAGGCTTGAAAACATTACCCAAATTCATGAGTAACTTAATGAATTCCCTAGCTTCTATTAATTGTTTTCATCATCTCTCCTATCAAGATTGGTGAGTCTTCTATTTTTCATATCATTTTTGTATGTTTATTTTAATTACAATTTTGTGATTTGTAAAACCCAAACAACTATCCATTTTCAATGATTTATTTTATTATTTAAGATTAGTCAATCGATCCTACACATTACTCCATCTCCCTGTGGAATGAATCTTCTTACCACTTGCTAAGAAATATTATCTTAAAGGATTTTTGAGTGGCTAAAATATGGTTTTCAAAAGAACATAAAACATCATTTTGTTGAGTATCAAACGGCCTCATCAGCCATATAGCTATTTTGATATCTAGGATTAATTTTATTGTCATCATATAATCCTAGATAAGCATTTAGTGTACCCTAGCATTACTTGCATATTTGGATATCTTTGCATATTCACTTAGGGTGTTGATCTCTTCGGAGAACTAAGTCTTGTGTGACCACCGAGATTAGGTGTTCACATAAGCAATTGGACTAGGTCCACTTTTACAGGCCTGCGGGTTGTGGTAGTGGGTTATTGACCGGGATTAGGTCGTAAATCGAGATTAGGTTTTAAACGTTATCACAATTAGTAGATTCGAGGTTCGAGCGTGGTGCACTTACCATCCCGTGGTTTTTCCCAGTTTGGGTTTCCACCTAAAAATCAAGTGTCATTTGTAATTCTGCACTTATTACAATTATTACACTTAATTTTTTATATTGACAAGATTGGGGTTATTTTCGTAATATTGACTAATCTCAAAAATTGGGTAATAACGGTTAAAATCTATTCACCCTCCTCTAGATAGTTTTATACACACCGTTCATTATCAGTTTCAAAGAAAAATAACACCCCAATTCCCAAAACAATTGTCAATTCCATTTGGGTTGAGAAATCCAAGTTGGAGGGAATTGGTGGAAAGGGACCCCTTTGGGTCAAAAAGAAAGACAAGGGGTATGTTGTAAACGAGCCACCTATTCTAGGTAGGGCTTGGAGAAGATGAGTGTTGTGAGGTTTGTCTAGGTGTGCATGTGTTGGACATCAAAAGCACACTTAGCAAACAATGTACATATTTTATGATTGATTAAGCATTTTGTTTCAAGGTGTAGTGTAGGATGTCAAACACCTTAGTCTATCTCTTTTTGCCCGAAGAACATCAAGAATCATCTTAAAATGATCGGGTGGACAAAAGATAGGTTTAGGGGTTTGGACTCCTAACAATGCACTAAGTTTTTAGAATAAATTTAGCAATGTAGGAAGTATATGTGGTGTTTTTGTGTTTGTTTGTGTCATGGTGTGCAGGTACTAGGAAAGTTTGAAGGAAAAGAAACCAAATGGATTGAAAAAGGAAGTGGGCGACTTCATGTCGTTGGAAATATCTAGCCAGCCAGAATGATCAAAGGTCGCAGACTTGATGAAGGTACCCAGCGGGTTCATACCGCTGGTAAATTCCTACGAACTAGAATGTTCAGAAGTTACAGAGAAAGGTTCAAGGATTCCCAGCTACTTCATTCAAGCGGGAAATGTCCCGCAAGCCAGATGGAATGAAATCACGGGATGTTTAAAGGATGTAAGGTTCCCATTTGTTGATTGGCTCATTTCGTGGACAAACCACATGTTGGGGTTCTTTGTAAGGGTAGCCTATGTTAGGATTATGCTCAATAGCAAGAGTGTAATGTTGTAATTAACAATCTTTTTCATATTAATAAAGTGATTTCTGGTTTAACAAATCGTATAGCATTTATAGTTTAATATTATAATTGTCAAAGTAAATAAGCATAAGGTCTAAAGACTATTGTAAGGATTCCCGTTTTGTTGATTGGCTTATTTCGTGATCAAACCACATGTTGGGGTTTTGAATGTAAGGGTAGTCTAAGTGTTTAATGATTGAAGATCAAAGGCCCTTCCATGACCTCAAGATTCAAGCACGCCAAAGGTATAATCTCTTGTGCTTGTTTTTCTTTGAAGAGATTTAGTAGCACACACACACTTAGCATTCTTGCTATGATTGCATACTTGCTTATTTTTATGTGCATCTCTTCACATGTCACTTTACACACTAGCACATTGGTTGATATATCTTGTTGTGTGTATATGTGCCTTATAATTTGTTTCCCGACATTGTTCGGAAACGTCCGCGCTTGCACTAATGAGTGCTTGGTTTCGCGCGAAGACCGCCTATGGAGAATGCCCTTGGCTTCTCCTTGGTTTTCACCATTGTTGGTGATCGGCGGTTATGATCGGCGGCCTGGCCGCCGAATGAAACCGCCGTTTCAGTCCAGATTGGTCTGAAGCAATTATGCGGTCAAGATCAGCGGTCCCGACCGCCGTTAGAAACCGCCGTTCATACCTGATCGATTTTAATCCCTCGGGTTTGATTCGGCGGTTGAATCGGCGGTCACGAAACAGCCGAATGAAACCGCCGTTAATGCTCTGTTCTTCACGAGCTCAATTCGGCGGTCGTCATCGGCGGCCTGGCCGCCGTATGAAACCGCCGAACGGTGCGTTTCAGGGGCAAAATTATCTTTTCACATGCCCAATTCTTGATGTCTATAAATATCTTATTTTCTCAATCTCTGATCAAGTTTCTTGAGTCATTAGAACCCTAAACTTTCAAGAGAGATTTTTGAGAAAAAATCAAATCAAGAACTCAACTTTAAACACTCAAATCAAATCCCTTTTGCATCAAATTTCATATTTGATCTTCTATGCCTTCATAGAATTGATCCATGCATGGTTTTGAATCATCACATCTTATTTGGTATGTTCTTCACTAATTTCATATTACTTTAGTGTTTTTCATATTAATACATCTCTTTAATTACTTGTATGCTTTTGATTATATGCTAGATACAAGTTAGAGATTATTTGTGATGAAAATGATTGAGTGTTGATTGTGATAGCTAATTAGGTTTTTTGCTTAATCTTGATTAGCTAAGCTATTTGACATGTCATTTAGCAATTGATATCTAGGGTTGATTAAATTGATTATATCATCATCCTAGATAAGCATCTAAGGTTACCTAGCCTTGTTTGTTATTTGAATATTCATTTATATTCACATAGGTTGTTTCTCTTCATTGAGAAGTAAGTCTTGAGGCTAAGAGTGCTTAGGCCTCAAGCAAATTGGAATAGGGTTGCTAATAAAGGCCCGCTGGGTAGAAGTGAGGGGTTACAAACCGGAGTGTTAGACGAGGTCTACATAGGTTGTAAACTTCATTTCAATTAGTGATTTTGAGTTCCGAGTGTGGCGCACTAAACAGCCCGTGGTTTTTCCCAGTGGTTGGGTTTCCACGTATACATCAAGTGTTATTTAAATTCCGCACTATATTACACTTGTATGTATTTTTGACTAGTAGGGGCATTTTCGTAAAATTGACTTGCATGCGAAAATTGGGTAATATTTGTTAATATCTATTCACCCCCCCTCTAGCTTTATTTAAAACACGCCTCGTATTCTTTTCAATTGGTATCAGAGCGGGTTCCTAGACATACATAGGTGATCCTAGCTCATTTTTGGTGTGTTGTGCATTTGTGTGATTCTTTGATCATTCATACATTTTGCATTCATTTCATCTATTCATTATACACTATGAGTGGAATCGGTGGTTCAAATGAGGGTGCTTCGAGCGTAAGGCCACCTCTCCTCACCGGTATAAATTACTCCCAATGGAAAGGGAAAATGGAGGCATATGTGTGTCAAATCCATGATAGGGCATGGATGGCCATTGAAGATGGATATTCACCTCCTATGATGACTCCCATTGGTGGAGGAGAAGAAGTGCTCAAGCCTAAGGCACAGTGGACACAACCCGAGTTTGAGTTGTCCAAGTGGAATCAAAAGGCGTGGCACGCCCTTATATGTGCAGTGGACGAAAATCAGTACAAACTGATTCAGAACACTAAGATAGCCAAGGAGGCATGGGACATCTTAGAGGTGACACGAGGGAACCGAAGTAGTGAAGGACTCCAAACTTCAAGTCCTCCAAACTCAATTTGAGACACTTAGGATGGAGGAGAATGAGTGCTTCAACGACTTCGAGATTAGGTTGATGGACATTGTCAACCAAAGTCATCAACTTGGTGACCCTTACTCGGATAGAAGGATCAAGCAAAAGATAATGAGATCGCTTCCCGAGAGGTTTGAGTCTAAGGTGACGGCTTTAGAAGAAAATAGTGATTTTAAGGACATGAAGCCGAGCGAGGTAATAGGTAGACTTCTCGCCTACGAGTCTAGGAAGGGTCCTAGCTCCACTCCTTTAAAGAAGCAAAAAGGGATTGCTTTGAGAGCTTCCAAGGTTGAGAAGGAGGACAAGGATGACTCGGATGAAGACATGGCACTTTTAATGAGAAAATTCAAGAAGTTTGTAAAATTCAAGAAAAAGGGTCATGCATCCAAAGGGCAAGAATTGAAGAAAAGGGTTCCTTTCAAGAAGGTTGAGCATAGGCAAGAGAATAGCGAAAGGAAAGGGATCCAATGCTATGAGTGTGGTGGCATAGGTCATATCTCACTAGATTGTGGGAATTTGAAGAACAAGAGAGAAAAAATGATGGCCGCCATTTGGAGTGAAAGTGATGACTCCGAAGAGGGAGATAAGTCATCAAGTGATGATGAGCTTATCAATAACTTCAAGGCATTGGGTGCCACTTGTGAAGAAAATGAAGTTGTTGGTAAGAATTCCGTTGCTAGTGATCCCATAGAAGAGAAAGTCGAAGAAGTAGCTCTAGAGGAGATAGTTGTTGCTTCACATTGGGATATGGCACTTATTGACTCAAGAGATCAAGGTGAAGGTCTTGATGAGGATATTGGATCCATAAGAGAGGAGGAGAGTCTAGAAGATGACACTAGTGGAGATGACTCCTTATCTAACTCTACAAATGGAAATGTAGAGAATATGGATATGCATGACTTTATAGTCAATGTTGAAAGCTCCATGAAGAAGAAAGATAGATTTCTAAGGATTTTAGAGGAAGAAAATCTAGAGCTTACAACATACAATGACCTCCTAAAGAAGCAAGTGGAGAAAATGGATCTTAAGGACAACTTTGAAAGTTTTGAAAGCTCTAAGTTAAAGAATGAAAAAGAGATTCAAAGGTTAAAGGAAGAACTACTTAGGCTTTCAACACAAGTTGATCACTTGAATGATGAAGTGATAAGATCCATGGTGGAAGAAGACAAGCTAAAA
This sequence comes from Acer yangbiense, assembly GCA_008009225.1. Lineage (NCBI taxonomy): Eukaryota > Viridiplantae > Streptophyta > Magnoliopsida > Sapindales > Sapindaceae > Acer > Acer yangbiense. Next base: position 38,204,308 of record CM017762.1, read on the forward strand.
GATGAGCTAGCTTTGTCTAAGAGGAATGAAGAGGGTTTGAAGAGAGAGCTTGTTTAAGCCAAAGAGTCATTGACTAGAATGACCACAAGCACCAAGAAGCTTGACAACATACTTGGTGTAGGAAAAAGCCCGTGTGACAAAAGAGGTCTTGGATTCGAAGTGAGCAAGGATTGCTCTATTCCTAAGAAGACCGTCTTTGTGAAGAGTTTGGGTAAGATAGAAGCGTCACCGGTGCAAACTCCTAGGAAGAAGTTAGAACTAGGACAATGTTCGAAAAATGCACAAGTGAAGGTGGTGAAAACGAGACAACCCCAAGCTCAACGGATTAGAGCCTCTTGAGTCATCTCTCCTCAACAAATGACTCACTATGAAAAGAGGCAAAACATGCTACCTAATCCAAGGAGGCAACCTATTCCAGTTCAACCAAATAGAAGACATGAACCGACTCAACACCAAAGGAGACATCAAATGCATGATGAGTCTCCAATGACTTCACAAGAACATGGTATGAATTCTTACTTTGTACCAACTTGTCATTATTGTGGTGTTTATAGGCATATTAGACCTAAGTGCTTTAAGTACATTAAGCATTGTAGGATTAATAGCATGATAGAGAAAAAGAGGCTAAGAAAAGCCCACTTGCATGAGCCTAGGAAATCCCTTGTCAATAATCCTAGGTTAGTGAATGACATGCAACCTTTGACCACTAAGAAGAAAAATGTCATATCTATGTGGATAAGGAAAAATAAACCCGCTTGCTACGAGACTAACAAGTCTCAAATAGGTTCAACTAAGTCCAATGGACTTGGTAGGTCCATAGGACCTCATGCCCTTCATTAATGAAGGATGATACTAACCCCATATGGGGAACTCAAGCAAAGAGAGCTATTTTTGCATTCTTGTCACTTGCAAAAAATTTGAAAAATCTTATGCTTCTTGGTTGATTGCTTGAGTAAGCTTGGTTGCACATATGTATATATGTTTTCAATTCAATAAGTGTGAACCTTGCTTGTTTACAATCCATGTCATATTTATGTTCAAACATGCATTTTTGGACTAGGAGATGTATGTAGGAAGTATGATTTGAATGACCTATGATTATCTCCATGACATGATGATTCTTTTATAACATGCTAATGTCTTATGAAAAGCATGAAATTCATGTACATGCTCAAATGAAAAAGCATGAATTGATAATTGCGTTCTTAAATGCAAAAACTTGTGTGAAAAAAGCTTATGAGACTCAAATGAAATAGGATCTAGTATCCATTCAAGGATTTTACAATCCAAATGTCTCTCTTTCTTTATTGGTTGAACATGTCTACTATCATACGGGTTTCATTCCCGGAAAAATCAAATAGGGTGCAAAGTTGCTCATGACATGTTTGCTTATAAAGTTGGATATAGTTGTTCTTAAATTAAAATCAATGAAATTTCTATATCCTTGCTTCTCTCATGACAATGGTGAAATTGGTTTGAATTCCTATTAGAAACCTTTGTCATTTGCTTTGCCAAATACCATGGTATTTTGGACTTGAATGTTATATGTCTTGTATGCAAAGCATTTTGTTTCACACATTTTAACTAATAAAACTCCTCGTTTCTCTTCGATTAATTGAGATTGCATAAAGTGACTTATATTGATTATGCATATACTAGAATGCTACTATCTCTCTTTGCCTTAAGTGACCCGGTTGGGGACTACTCCTTTGCCTATATCATGACAAAAAGGGGGAGTAGAATGTGGTAAGGGGAGGTGCAAATTGTTGTAGCAATTGGTGCACATTGGGGAGAATATACATTGAGGGGGAGTAACCCTTTGAGGGGGAGCATTGCATTCATCATACATTGCATGATGTTGTGTTTAATTTCTTAGAAATTCAAATGCTTGTTTATGTCCTCACTTGATTCATCTCACTTTTACTTGTTTTGGAAAGTTTAGAAACCTTGTTTCAGGGAATGATTGTTCTATAAGAGATTGAAGACTTCAAGTTTTATTTTTATATATCTCTTTGTATTGTAGAAAATCTTCATTGACCCATAGGTTTATTTTTGTTGTGAGGAATCAATGTGAGTGGTGGTTTTGTCACGAAATAGCCAAAGGGGGAGATTGTAAGGATTCCCGTTTTGTTGATTGGCTTATTTCGTGATCAAACCACATGTTGGGGTTTTGAATGTAAGGGTAGTCTAAGTGTTTAATGATTGAAGATCAAAAGCCCTTCCATGACCTCAAGATTCAAGCACGCCAAAGGTATAATCTCTTGTGCTTGTTTTTCTTTGAAGAGATTTAGTAGCACACACACACTTAGCATTCTTGCTATGATTGCATACTTGCTTATTTTTATGTGCATCTCTTCACATGTCACTTTACACACTAGCACATTGGTTGATATATCTTGTTGTGTGTATATGTGCCTTATAATTCGTTTCCCGACATTGTTCGGAAACGTCCGCGCTTGCACTAATGAGTGCTTGGTTTCGCGCGAAGACCGCCTATGGAGAATGCCCTTGGCTTCTCCTTGGTTTTCACCATTGTTGGTGATCGGCGGTTATGATCGGCGGCCTGGCCGCCGAATGAAACCACCGTTTCAGTCCAGATTGGTCTGAAGCAATTATGCGGTCAAGATCGGCGGTCCCGACCGCCGTTCATACCTGATCGATTTTAATCCCTCGGGTTTGATTCGGCGGTTGAATCGGCGGTCACGAAACCGCCGAATGAAACCGCCGTTAATGCTCTGTTCTTCACGAGCTCAATTCGGCGGTCGTCATCGGCGGCCTGGCCGCCGTATGAAACCGCCGAACGGTGCGTTTCAGGGGCAAAATTGTCTTTTCACATGCCCAATTCTTGATGTCTATAAATATCTTATTTTCTCAATCTCTGATCAAGTTTCTTGAGTCATTAGAACCCTAAACTTTCAAGAGAGATTTTTGAGAAAAAATCAAATCAAGAACTCAACTTTAAACACTCAAATCAAATCCCTTTTGCATCAAATTTCATATTTGATCTTCTATGCCTTCATAGAATTGATCCATGCATGGTTTTGAATCATCACATCTTATTTGGTATGTTCTTCACTAATTTCATATTACTTTAGTGTTTTTCATATTAATACATCTCTTTAATTACTTGTATGCTTTTGATTATATGCTAGATACAAGTTAGAGATTATTTGTGATGAAAATGATTGAGTGTTGATTGTGATAGCTAATTAGGTTTTTTGCTTAATCTTGATTAGCTAAGCTATTTGACATGTCATTTAGCAATTGATATCTAGGGTTGATTAAATTGATTATATCATCATCCTAGATAAGCATCTAAGGTTACCTAGCCTTGTTTGTTATTTGAATATTCATTTATATTCACATAGGTTGTTTCTCTTCATTGAGAAGTAAGTCTTAAGGCTAAGAGTGCTTAGGCCTCAAGCAAATTGGAATAGGGTTGCTAATAAAGGCCCGCTGGGTAGAAGTGAGGGGTTACAGACCGGAGTGTTAGACGAGGTCTACATAGGTTGTAAACTTCATTTCAATTAGTGATTTCGAGTTCCGAGTGTGGCGCACTAAACAGCCCGTCGTTTTTCCCAGTGGTTGGGTTTCCACGTATACATCAAGTGTTATTTAAATTCCGCACTATATTACACTTGTATGTATTTTTGACTAGTAGGGGTATTTTCACAATTCTTTAGTTAGTCTTGAATAATGTTCACAACTTAAGTTAAAGGTTGGGCACCTTTATCTTGTTAAAGTTGTAGAATTCTTTTGCTAGCATTTGAGTGGGATCAAATGAGATATGATGAGTCTAAAATCATCGAAGTGTTTTCGAGCAAAAGGATCTAGTGCACTGGGTGCATTGAACTGGATCACAATGAAAAGCTTTATCTAGAACCGTCAATAGATAATAGTCTTTTCATTATCAGGACAATCGGAGAGTCTATCTTAATCTTGAGAAAAATGATGGACTTATGGTTGCAAATGATATCATTTGAGTTATCAATGAGTACGATTATAACGCATAGTCTATCCTCGATAGTTTGGTGATATTCATTTGTTAATCGATAGAGGACTTCATTTATAGATATGGACATCGTGGCTCCATTTATTAAATGAGAGTATAATATCATCATATGGATGTTTTGAGGTAATTGGATATTAAATCTCAACGTTGAGTTTTCGATAGTGTCTATTGAAAACATGGCTTCTGGACAAGTCAAAATATCCAAGTTCAAAACGTGGTCATATGAGTAAATATGGTAACTTGGAGAGTTATAGGCGGTCTATGAACTCTTGGCGATTACTGATATTAATCACGAGGATACACTATCTCCAACATGATTGTCTAGGGTATGAATGAGGAACATCTTCCTTTTCTATCTTTATTTAAGAGTTCAATTTTAGCTCTTTAGTGGAATGAGTTAAAATTAATGGATCGGACCTAAGTGAATCATTTGTTGATTGTGATTAGGTTATGTCTATTGAAGCTTAAATTTAGATGGCCCGCCAAGATCCCCAATCCACACGGACTTGCATGGATCACTTGATATATTCTACCGGACCAATTTAAGGGTCCATCTAGAATTGCATTTAATATATTAAGAATATAATTTGCACATTATTTAAGTAATGGGCTGCTCAATTATATTAATATATTAATAAAAGACATGTGGGCTTGTTTCTTTTAGTAAGAATGGTTCTGGTTCACATGTGGGCTTTTTTTTTTTTTAAGTCCAATGGATTAAATGAAATAAGAAAATAATATTAGGCCCAATTTTATTCAAGTGGGGCGGCAAGGTTAATATTTTAACCTAAGATATTATTTTGTTTTCATTGTTTTAATTAAATAAGAATTAATTAATTTATTAATTAATTGTTTAATTAAGAAACAAATCTTTTCTGATTAGGAAATATGATTCCTAGTCTTATACTATTGTTGGTAGTATACTAAAAGTAAAAGACTTATTTGGTAAGAAAATAAATAATTAATTTTATTTATTTAATCAAATAAGAAGTCTTTTATTTTAGTCAATAAAAAGAATAAAATATCTATGAGTTGGATTAGGGTTTGAAGTCTATTCTTTTATGGAAATTAGGGTGCAACACAAACTCCTTTTAGGAGTGTGATTTGCGGCAACCCTAGTAGAAAAAGAGAGCAAGATTTCGGCAACCCTAATAGGAAAAGAGAAGAAAATTTAGGCCACTTATATATTCATATGTATAGAATTCGGCCACCCTATGCTTTGTGCTTGAGAGACAATTTTTCTTCTTCTTCTTAATTCATAGAGAGCATTAATTTTATTCTACTAAAAACATAAAAGAGTGAATAAATTATTCTTTGATGGTACACTATTTGCTTGTTCATCAATAAGCTTGTGTGTACAACATTGATTTAGGTTCACGCGAGTTTCGATCATTAGATTGAGAACTCAAAAGTGACCGGAATAATTTTAGTCTTCTTTTGATTGTTTTTGTGACTAACAAAGAAAAGAAAAGTTTATTTGTCCATTCACAGGTTTGCAATTCAAAGAAAAGGGAGACCACGCTCCTAGGTGATCCACGTTCGTGCTAGGATTGAGGATCTTGCGGATTACCATCGACGTAAGTCAATCGGATCACGCGACAAAAGGTATTATTCTTTTGTTAGATAATATATGTGTTTAACTGATTAAAGGGTTTAAGGTTCATAAAAAGGAAAAATTTTAAAAGTTACTAAATCTATTTTTAGTCTCGTTTCCGCTGCGTGTACTACGGTATTTTTCCCTACAATTGGTATCAGAGCCTAGGTTGAACCCTTTTAATTAATTAACGTATATATACGTGGATCTATTTCTTTTTATTGTGATTATGCATGTTTAGAAAGAGATGGCACTCTAGGTATTCGCATATATAATTACATGTGGATGTATGGATTTATATATGTTTATGTGGATTGTTATTGCTCGATTTTGGTCCTAGATTTTCAATGTATTTTTGTTATGGAATTGTAACAAGAAGGGTGGTCTATTATCACCATAATTCCTTCTTGGTAGTTGATAAGTTTTATTTTATTTTATTTTTTTAAAAAGGTGCAGTTTTTTTTAAAGATTACTGCTGCAGTTTTTTATTATTTAATTTTAGTGCAGTTTTTATGTGTAAAAGTACTGCAGTGAATAAAAAAAAAAAAAAAAAATTAATACTGCAGTATTTATTATTTTATACTGCTGTAATGTATTTGGGTGTTGAAGATTCGAAGACACGAAGAAAAACGAAGCAACCGGAACCGAGAACGAGCACCGTGCGCACCCTAGGAGTTGATTGGGCTGCGCATGGCAAGCCCATTACAAGGTGGGCTGCGCACGGCAGCCTTGTGTGGCCTTATGGGCTGCGCATGGCAGCCCCTTTGTGGGGTTGTGGGCTGTGCACGCCCATGGGAGAAGGCCGAAGGATGAGCGTATGGTTGATGGGCCACTTGAAGATCTTGTATTCCTAAACAATTGTAATTTACTTGTTTTTCTAGGATGGGCCAAAATTGTTGCTATTTAATTTTTGCTTAAATATTACAATATTTGTTATTGTATGATAACATGACATATAGAATAGGAGTGCCACTCATATATCTCTTTTGGTATGAACATGCATTGAATGATTTAGGTATCTAAATTGGCATCTAGATAACTTGGTAAATCATTCTATGGGATTTAATCACACGCCTTAAATAATTGAGTGGGAGAAGGTGTTTTTGTAACACCTATGGCCTCCAAGGTTAGTTGAGCTTTATTATTTATTGGTAATCCCCCCAAGGGGCGTCCATGAATGGAATTTAGCAACATACTTCCTTACAAGGATAGACTAGACAATGGACTCAAACGAGATCTACTCCCTAAGGAGGGATTTTCGTGAGAGAAAATTGAGGTTCGATATCTTGGTAACACACTCAATGTAATTTTATTGATATCCTCCCAAGAGTTCTTGTCAGTAAAATTACAAGGCTAAAATTGAAAACGCTGGTTGTTATGTTAACAATTAGGTGGGACCTAGTCTAACTAGTAAATGGTGCGAACTCCCAAAGGAGGCGTAACATTTATGGGTGTTGGATCACCATTGAATTTTTATGATTGAGTTATTTATTTAATTCAAGATAAATATTTAAAAGTGCTTTATCATGATTATTTACTTATATATGTTTTGTTTTATTCAGAAATCATGACCCCATCACTTATGAACATCCTGAAAGATAACACTTTAACTGGAGATAATTATGTCACATGGAAAAGGAAAATTGGGTTGTTGCTGCAAAGTGAAAAACATAAGTTTGTTCTAACTACTCCTAAACCACCTGCTCCTAATAATGAATCTAGCATAATGTATAGAGATGAGTATGAGCAGTGGAAGACTTCAGATGATATGGCAAAATGTTACATTATGGCCACTATCTCCGACGTGTTGCAACAGCAGCATGAAGGAATGGAGTCCGCTGCTGATATAATGATGTCTCTAGAGGAGATGTTTACTATGAAGTCTAGGACAACTAAGAGAGAGGCAGTGACTGCTTTTATGAATCTTAGGATGAAACCTAGACAGGCTGTGAAGGATCACATGATGAAAGTCATAGTACATCTTGAAAGTTCATAAAATACTCGAGGTGTGTTTATCAATATAAAGCTAGAGGGGGGGTGAATAGATTTTATCTAATTGTTACCCAATTTTCGCATGCATGTCAATTTTACGAAAATACCCCTAGCAAGTCAACAAAACATACAAGTGTAATAAGATGCGGAAATAGTAAAAGACACTTGATGTATACGTGGAAAACCCAACCACTGGGAAAAACCACGGGCTGTTAAGTGCGCCACACTCGGACCTCGAAATCCACTATATGAAAAGACGGTTACACCCTCAAGTGATTCTCGGACCCTCACCCTAGATAACCTCAGGCTATGGACACTACCAATCGCCACTCTTGGTTCAATCCCTAGTGATATCCCCTGATACACTACTCTTGGCGTGAGCACCCTCTAATCTACCACGCGGGCCTTTTATAGCGGCTCTAGTCCAATTTGCTTGAGGCCTAAGCAACCTTAGCCCCAAGACTTCAATCTCTCAAAAGAGATGCACAACCCTATGTGAATATGTATGAATATTCAATTAATGCAATAAGAGCTAGGGTACTCTAAATGCTTACCTAGGATTATAAGATGACAATATAATCAATCCTAGATATCACATATAGCTATATGACATGGCATATAACTTTAGCTAAGTAAATGATCACCAATCCTAGATACAAAGCTATCATATAAAACCCACAAACATTCAAAGGATTAACTAGTTGATTAAAAAACAATCTATCAACCTAGTTATCAATACATCACACAAGAATGTTCATGGCATAGCTTTTAGGCAATAATGACCTAATCAAATAAGCTATGAAAAATAATCTCAATTAACAAATGAGATCAATTAGCTAGATGGCATATGAACATTAAAGCCTAGCTAATAAATAAAAACCCAATCAACACATAATCTCAATCTTATATGTAGAAATTAATCTAAACACATATAAGATAAAATATGAGATAAAATTGATAAGTAGAAACACTAATTATGTAAGATAAAAGTGTTCAACAAATCATACCATGTGTGTTGAAGAAGTCCCATGCATTAGCATATGCTAGATGATCCTAGATGATGCTTAGAGGAAGATTTATGCATGTGGGGATGGGTTTAGAGAGATAAAGATATGATCTTTAAGCTTTCTCTCTTAAGTCTCTCTAAATATCTCTCTAGGGTTCTTATGATCAAAGACTTGTGTTCTGAACCAGAGATAAGGATGTATTTATAGAGACCAAAAACAGGGCAGGTGAAAATACAATTTTGCCCTTGAAACGCACCGATCGGCGGTTTCATTCGGCGGCCAGGCCGCCGAAATGAACCGCCGAATGGCTCCCGAGCGGAACAGGGGAACTTCGGCGACTTCAGTCGGCGGTTTGGAAACCGCCGATCACAACCGCCGTTTTGGACCCGAGAGATATATTTCAATCAGGTCTGATTCGGCGGTTTCGAACGGCGGCCAGGCCGCCGAACTCAACCGCCGTTTCACCAATAATGGTGAAACCAAGGAGAAGCCAAAGGCAACTCCACCGGCGATCATCGCGCAAACCAAAGCACATTACCGTGCACGCGCGGACGTTTCCGAACATCCTTAGGGAAACGAATTACACCACACTAAAAGCTAACATACATGAAGTGCAAGTGTGGGTATTGAATGCATCCTAATGCCTAACATGTCATGGCATTATCATATAACAAGATGCAATCAATTCAACATGCAAGAAGAGATATTGAATAAATCAATAAAGCACAATGCACACAAAATATAAACACACCATACAAGAATAAGAGTTATGCATGTTGTGTGTGTGTGTGCAACTATATCTCTTCAAGCCAATGTAAGCACTAGATATATACCTTTGGTGCTTGTCCTCTTGAGGTCTTGGAAAGGGTCTTGATCTTCAACAAACACCTAGACTACCCTTACAACCAAACCCCAACATGTGGTTTGACCACGAAATAAGCCAATCAATAATGGGAATCCTTACAATCTCCCCCTTTGGCTATTTCGTGACAAAACCACCACTCACATTGATTCCTCACAACATAATAGAAACTACGGGTCTACAATGATTTTCTACTTTACAAAGAGATAAGATAAATGGTCTTGAAGTCTTCAATCTCAAGTAGAACAATCAATCCCTGAAAGCACAGTTTCTATACTTTCCAATACAAGAAAAGGTGAGATGAATCAAGTGAGATAAAACAAGCATTTGCATTTAAAAATTTAAGTACAACATCATGCAATGTATGAATGTGCAAATGCTCCCCCTCAAAGGGTTACTCCCCCTCAATTAGTATTCTCCCCAACATGCACAATTGCTACTACAATTTGCAACTCCCCTTACCACAACATACTCCCCCTTTTTGTCATGATATAGACAAGGAAGTAGTCCCCAACCGGGTCACTCAAGGCAAAGAGAGATAGTAGCATTCTAGTATATGCATAATCAATATAAGTCACTTTATGCAATCTCAAATTTATTGGAGAGAAACAAGGAGATTTATTTAAATAAAATGTGTGAATCAAAAAATTGCTTTGCATACAAGACATGTAGCATTTAAGTCCAAAATATCATGGTATTTGGCAAAGCAAATGACAAAGGTTTTCAATATGAATTCAAACCAATTTCACCAATGTCAAGAGAGAAGCAAGGATATAGGTTTTCATTGATTTCAATTTAAGAACAACTATATCCAACTTTATAAGCTAAACATGTCATGAGCGACTTTGCACCCTACTTGATTTTTCCGGATAAGATATCCGTATGATAGTAGACATGTTCAACCAATAAAGAAAGAGAGACATTTGGATTGTAAAATCCTTGAATGGATACAAGATCCTTTTTCATTTAAGTCTCATAATCTTTTTCACACATTTTTTGCAATTAAGAAATGCAATCATCAAAACATGCTTTTTAAGATTAGCATTTAGCATGTCATTTCAGCAATCATCATGTCATGGAGATCATTATAGGTCATTCAAATTAAATCCTATGTAAATATCTCCTAGTCCAAAAATGCATGTTTGAACATAAATATGACATGGATTGCAATACAAGCATTGATCACACTTATTGAATAGAAAATATATATACATAGTGTAACCAAGCTTACTCAAGCAACAAAAAGAGAAGCACAAGATATTTCGAATTTTTTGCAAGTGACAAGATGCAAAATAGCTCTCTTTGCTTAAGTTCCCCATATGGGGTCAATATCCACACCACTTCAATGAAGGGCATGTGGTCTAAAAGACTTACCAAGTCCATAGGACCTAGTTGAACCTATTTGAGACATGTTTGTCTCGTAGCAAGCGGGTTCGTCTTTTATAATCCACTTAGGTGTCTCAATAACTACCTAGTGGTCATAGGTTCTAGAGTTCTAGATGGCAAAAGATCATGCAAATGATATTCTTCCTTTTTAAGGACATGCATCTTAGCTCTAGCCTTTTTCTTTTCAATCATGCATATAAGATTACATATTTAAATGTAATGCAAGCAACTTGGTCTAACATGACCAACAATACCACACAAATGACAAGAGAAGATAAGGTTAGGAATTATACCATTCCCTTGAGCATGCAAAAGTGCTTTCCCTTGTCGTTGTGGTTGTCTTGGTAGTTGGATAGGATCTCTCCTCCTTTGATGATGACCAAGACAATGTTGCTTGCTCGGTTGAGCTTGCATGATTGATCACTTCCCTATTAGGATCGTAGGTTGAGGGAAGTTAGCCTTCTTGGTTGGTTAGACCAAGATTGAGGAAGGCTTGGGCTTGAAGCTCTTTGGTGATGTGAGCAACGCCCTTTCATCTTCGTCTCCTCTCTCACCTTAGAGGGACATCTCCTCATCGGAGTCATTTTCTTCTCTCACAAAATCACTCATAGTGTTTGCGTTGAATGAATGCAAATGAGAAGAATGCAAGATGTATGTCAAAAACAATAATCATACAAAATGCAAAAACACACCAAAAATGAGCTTGGATCACCTAAGTATATCTAGGAACCCGCTCTGATACCAATTGAAAGTTCATAAAATACTCGAGGTGTGTTTATCAATATAAAGCTAGAGGGGGGGTGAATAGATTTTATCTAATTGTTACCCAATTTTCGCATGCATGTCAATTTTACGAAAATACCCCTAGCAAGTCAACAAAACATACAAGTGTAATAAGATGCGGAAATAGTAAAAGACACTTGATGTATACGTGGAAAACCCAACCACTGGGAAAAACCACGGGCTGTTAAGTGCGCCACACTCGGACCTCGAAATCCACTATATGAAAAGACGGTTACACCCTCAAGTGATTCTCGGACCCTCACCCTAGATAACCTCAGGCTATGGACACTACCAATCGCCACTCTTGGTTCAATCCCTAGTGATATCCCCTGATACACTACTCTTGGCGTGAGCACCCTCTAATCTACCACGCGGGCCTTTTATAGCGGCTCTAGTCCAATTTGCTTGAGGCCTAAGCAACCTTAGCCCCAAGACTTCAATCTCTCAAAAGAGATGCACAACCCTATGTGAATATGTATGAATATTCAATTAATGCAATAAGAGCTAGGGTACTCTAAATGCTTACCTAGGATTATAAGATGACAATATAATCAATCCTAGATATCACATATAGCTATATGACATGGCATATAACTTTAGCTAAGTAAATGATCACCAATCCTAGATACAAAGCTATCATATAAAACCCACAAACATTCAAAGGATTAACTAGTTGATTAAAAAACAATCTATCAACCTAGTTATCAATACATCACACAAGAATGTTCATGGCATAGCTTTTAGGCAATAATGACCTAATCAAATAAGCTATGAAAAATAATCTCAATTAACAAATGAGATCAATTAGCTAGATGGCATATGAACATTAAAGCCTAGCTAATAAATAAAAACCCAATCAACACATAATCTCAATCTTATATGTAGAAATTAATCTAAACACATATAAGTAAAATATGAGATAAAATTGATAAGTAGAAACACTAATTATGTAAGATAAAAGTGTTCAACAAATCATACCATGTGTGTTGAAGAAGTCCCATGCATTAGCATATGCTAGATGATCCTAGATGATGCTTAGAGGAAGATTTATGCATGTGGGGATGGGTTTAGAGAGATAAAGATATGATCTTTAAGCTTTCTCTCTTAAGTCTCTCTAAATATCTCTCTAGGGTTCTTATGATCAAAGACTTGTGTTCTGAACCAGAGATAAGGATGTATTTATAGAGACCAAAAACAGGGCAGGTGAAAATACAATTTTGCCCTTGAAACGCACCGATCGGCGGTTTCATTCGGCGGCCAGGCCGCCGAAATGAACCGCCGAATGGCTCCCGAGCGGAACAGGGGAACTTCGGCGACTTCAGTCGGCGGTTTGGAAACCGCCGATCACAACCGCCGTTTTGGACCCGAGAGATATATTTCAATCAGGTCTGATTCGGCGGTTTCGAACGGCGGCCAGGCCGCCGAACTCAACCGCCGTTTCACCAATAATGGTGAAACCAAGGAGAAGCCAAAGGCAACTCCACCGGCGATCATCGCGCAAACCAAAGCACATTACCGTGCACGCGCGGACGTTTCCGAACATCCTTAGGGAAACGAATTACACCACACTAAAAGCTAACATACATGAAGTGCAAGTGTGGGTATTGAATGCATCCTAATGCCTAACATGTCATGGCATTATCATATAACAAGATGCAATCAATTCAACATGCAAGAAGAGATATTGAATAAATCAATAAAGCACAATGCACACAAAATATAAACACACCATACAAGAATAAGAGTTATGCATGTTGTGTGTGTGTGTGCAACTATATCTCTTCAAGCCAATGTAAGCACTAGATATATACCTTTGGTGCTTGTCCTCTTGAGGTCTTGGAAAGGGTCTTGATCTTCAACAAACACCTAGACTACCCTTACAACCAAACCCCAACATGTGGTTTGACCACGAAATAAGCCAATCAATAATGGGAATCCTTACACATCTCAATATTGCTGAACTGCATGGCTCTGAGATAGATGGTGAGACAAAGATTGATATGGTTGTCAATTCATTGTCAGATTCCTTTGATCAGTTCAAATTGGACTACACTTTAAACAAAAAGGAATACACCTTACAAGGCCTGATGCAAGATGTTCAAAGTGCTGAAAAGATCCTTGTGAAAAGCAAAGGTCAAGAGATTCATATGGTTGGTAAAGTTGCTACTGTTAAGGCCAGTCAAAAGGTCAAGAAACAACAGAAGAAAAAGCAACTTGGGCCTATCAAGAAGGAGACCAAGAAAGTAACCAAGATCAAAGGGAAATGCTTCCATTGTGGTGAAAAGGGACATTGGAAGAGAAATTGCCCAAAGTCCCAGAATAAGAAGGAAGAAGGTAATGTAAATTATCTTGAAACATGTTTTTTGGCTGATTCTACAGATTCTTGGATCATAGACTTAGGAGCCACTAATCATGTTTGTTATTCCTTGCAGGGGTTCCAAGAAAGGAGAAAGCTGAGTAAGAATGAAATCAATTTGCGCTTGGGCAACGGAACGTTAGTGTCTGCAAGTGCAGTAGGAGATATTAGAGTTTATTTGGATTCTTTTAGGCATTTAGATTTGATAGACGTTTATTATGTACCTCAATTCAAGAGAAATTTAATTTCAGTTTCTTGTTTGAATAAATTTGGATATTCGGTTACTTTTAATAAAGTTTTTATTATTAGTAAGAATGACAAAATTATTTGCCAAGGTACATTGGAAAACGGTCTATACTTTTTGCATAGAAATATCTCTCACTCGTTAGACACAGAATTAACGTAACCTAATCATAAAAGAGTAAAATTATCAACAGATGAAACCTACCTTTGGCATTTACGCTTAGGTCATATTAACCTTAATAGGATTAAAAGATTGGTATATGACGGACCTTTGAGTGACTTAAAGGTTGATGATCTACCAACTTGTGAATCTTGTTTGGAAGGTAAAATGACCAAAAGGACGTTCTCTGCCAAAGGTGCAAGAGCCACTGAATGTTTAGGATTGATACACACTGATGTATGTGGACCTATGAGCATTCAAGCTAGAGGTGGATATGAGTACTTCATCACCTTCACGGATGATTACTCGAGATTTGGTTATGTGTATCTCATGAGACATAAGTCGGATGCTTTTGACATGTTCAAAGCATTCAAAGCTGAAGTGGAAAATCAGCTTGAGAAACACATAAAAATCTTGAGATCTGATCGTGGTGGAGAATATCTATCTGGTGAGTTTCAGCAATATCTTATTGATAATGGGATAGTTTCTCAGTTTTTTGCACCAGGTACACCTCAACAGAATGGGGTAGCAGAAAGGAGAAATAGAACTCTTTTGGATATGGTTAGGTCTATGTTGAGTTATTCAACACTTCCTATTTCTTTTTGGGGATATGCTTTACAAACTACTATATACATTCTAAACGATGTACCATCTAAGTCTGTTCCTAAAACACCGCATGAGTTGTGGACTGGGCGCAAGCCTAGTTTACAACACTTAAGGATATTTGGTTGTCCTGCGCATGTGTTAAAAAGAAAGACAGAAAAGATGGAGTCCCGTTCGGAAACATGTATATTTGTAGGGTATCCAAAAGAAACTAAAGGATATTATTTCTATAGTCCTTCAGATCTTAAAGTATTTGTTTCGACAAATGCTAAATTTCTGGAAAAGGACTATATGAATGATTTTGTGCCTAGAAGTAGAATTGTCCTGAATGAGATGTCAGGAGATACAATTCCACGAGAGGTTACACAACCTAACCCAATTGTAAGTTCCGATCCAACACAAGATCAACAACCTACCATTCCTCGTCGTAGTGGGAGGGTTAGAACACAACCCGAAAGATACATCGGTCTGGGAGAATCAGTGGAGAATCTCCCGGACGACGATGATCCCTATACGTACAAGGAAGCTATGGAGGATGTTGATAGTCGCCATTGGCAAAAGGCAATGCAATCTGAGATTGAATCTATGTTCGATAACAAAGTCTGGTCCCTTGTAGACTTGCCTAAGGGGATAAAACACATTGGGTGCAATTGGGTATACAAGAGGAAAAGAGGTATGGATGGAAAGGTGGAAACCTTTAAAGCTAGATTGGTAGCTAAAGGGTATACACAGAAAGAAGGTATCGATTACGAGGAAACCTTCTCTCCTGTGGCCATGCTTAAATCCATTAGGATACTCTTATCCATTGCAGCATCTTTAGATCTAGAGATTTGGCAAATGGACGTCAAGACAGCTTTCCTTAATGGAAGTCTTGACGAAAGCATCTACATGATGCAACCAGAGGGATTCATTGAAAAGGGCCGAATGGAAAAGGTATGCAAGTTGCAGAAATCCATATATGGATTGAAGCAAGCATCCAGATCCTGGAACATAAGGTTTGATCAAGCTGTCAAAGGTTTTGGATTTATTCAGAATCCTGACGAACCTTGTGTATACAAAAGGATTAAGGGCGACAAGTTGGTTTTCCTGATTCTTTATGTTGATGATATACTACTCATTGGAAACGATGTAGGTGTATTGACATCAGTAAAAGAATGGTTAGCAAAACAATTTGATATGAAGGACTTAGGAGAAGCAAGTTTTATTCTAGGTATCCAAGTAATAAGGGATAGAAAGAATAAAACGATTGCATTATCCCAAGCTTTATACATAGACAAGATCTTGTCTAGGTTTTCCATGCAGGATTCCAAGAAAGGTATGTTACCTTTCAGACATGGAATCAAGCTTTCTAAGGAACAAGTTCCTAAGAATGAGCATGAAAAGCAATTCATGAGTAGAGTTCCATATGCCTCGGCAGTTGGAAGTCTCATGTATGCAATGCTCTGTACTAGACCAGATATTTGTTTTGCTGTTGGCATAGTTAGCAGGTTTCAATTGAAACCTGGTCCTGATCACCGGACGGCAGTCAAGCATATTTTCAAGTATCTCAAGAGAACGAGAGATAATATGCTTGTATACTCTGGAGGGGATTTGATTCCCGTTGGGTATACAGATTCTGATTTCCAATCAGATTCTGACTCCAGAAAATCCACATCAGGGGCTGTGTTTACTATTGGAGGAGGAGCAGTTATATGGAGGAGTATCAAGCAGTCTTGTATTGCTGATTCCACCATGGAAGCTGAGTATGTTGCTGCATGTGAGGCTGCCAAAGAGGTTGTTTGGCTCCGCCAATTCTTGATTGACTTAGAAGTGGTTCCTAGTGCGAATAAGCAGATCACTATCTACTGTGACAACAGTGGAGCAGTGGCTAATTCGAAAGAACCAAGAAGTCACAAGAGAGGTAAACACATTGGAAGAAAGTATCATCTTTTAAGGGAGATTGTTCAAAGAGGTGACGTGACGATTACCAAAATCGCGTCAGCAGAAAATCTAGCTGATCCCTTCACAAAGTCTCTACCTCAGAAGAGTTTCGATGGGCCTCTAGAGAACATGGGCTTGAGAGATATGACACATTTGCTATGGTGCAAGTGGGAGACTGTTAGGATTCTGCTCAATAGCAAGAGTGTAATGTTGTAATTAACAATCTTTTTCATATTAATAAAGTGATTTCTGGTTTAACAAATCGTATAGCATTTATAGTTTAATATTATAATTGTCAAAGTAAATAATCATAAGGTCTAAAGACTATGAGAAAAGAAGAATTGTTCGTACATCTGGATATGTATGTGGCAGACACAATTCTTTAATTAGTCTTGAATAATGTTCACAACTTAAGTTAAAGGTTGGGCACCTTTATCTTGTTAAAGTTGTAGAATTCTTTTGCTAGCATTTGAGTGGGATCAAATGAGATATGATGAGTCTAAAATCATCGAAGTGTCTTCGAGCAAAAGGATCTAGTGCACTGGGTGCATTGAACTGGATCACAATGAAAAGCTTTATCTAGAACCGTCAATAGATAATAGTCTTTTCATTATCAGGACAATCGGAGAGTCTATCTTAATCCTGAGAAAAATGATGGACTTATGGTTGCAAATGATATCATTTGAGTTATCAATGAGTACGATTATAACGCATAGTCTATCCTCGATAGTTTGGTGATATTCATTTGTTAATCGATAGAGGACTTCATTTATAGATATGGACATCGTGGCTCCATTTATTAAATGAGAGTATAATATCATCATATGGATGTTTTGAGGTAATTGGATATTAAATCTCAACGTTGAGTTTTCGATAGTGTCTATTGAAAACATGGCTTCTGGACAAGTCAAAATATCCAAGTTCAAAACGTGGTCATATGAGTAAATATGGTAACTTGGAGAGTTATAGGCGGTCTATGAACTCTTGGCGATTACTGATATTAATCACAAGGATACACTATCTCCAACATGATTGTCTAGGGTATGAATGAGGAACATCTTCCTTTTCTATCTTTATTTAAGAGTTCAATTTTAGCTCTTTAGTGGAATGAGTTAAAATTAATGGATCGGACCTAAGTGAATCATTTGTTGATTGTGATTAGGTTATGTCTATTGAAGCTTAAATTTAGATGGCCCGCCAAGATCCCCAATCCACACGGACTTGCATGGATCACTTGATATATTCTACCGGACCAATTTAAGGGTCCATCTAGAATTGCATTTAATATATTAAGAATATAATTTGCACATTATTTAAGTAATGGGCTGCTCAATTATATTAATATATTAATAAAAGACATGTGGGCTTGTTTCTTTTAGTAAGAATGGTTCTGGTTCACATGTGGGCTTTTTTTTTTTAAGTCCAATGGATTAAATGAAATAAGAAAATAATATTAGGCCCAATTTTATTCAAGTGGGGCGGCAAGGTTAATATTTTAACCTAAGATATTATTTTGTTTTCATTGTTTTAATTAAATAAGAATTAATTAATTGTTTAATTAAGAAACAAATCTTTTATGATTAGGAAATATGATTCCTAGTCTTATACTATTGTTGGTAGTATACTAAAAGTAAAAGACTTATTTGGTAAGAAAATAAATAATTAATTTTATTTATTTAATCAAATAAGAAGTCTTTTATTTTAGTCAATAAAAAGAATAAAATATCTATGAGTTGGATTAGGGTTTGAAGTCTATTCTTTTATGGAAATTAGGGTGCAACACAAACTCCTTTTAGGAGTGTGATTTGCGGCAACCCTAGTAGAAAAAGAGAGCAAGATTTCGGCAACCCTAATAGGAAAAGAGAAGAAAATTTAGGCCACCTATATATTCATATGTATAGAATTCGGCCACCCTATGCTTTGTGCTTGAGAGACAATTTTTCTTCTTCTTCTTAATTCATAGAGAGCATTAATTTTATTCTACTAAAAACATAAAAGAGTGAATAAATTATTCTTTGATGGTACACTATTTGCTTGTTCATCAATAAGCTTGTGTGTACAACATTGATTTAGGTTCACGCGAGTTTCGATCATTAGATTGAGAACTCAAAAGTGACCGGAATAATTTTAGTCTTCTTTTGATTGTTTTTGTGACTAACAAAGAAAAGAAAAGTTTATTTGTCCATTCACAGGTTTGCAATTCAAAGAAAAGGGAGACCCGCTCCTAGGTGATCCACGTTCGTGCTAGGATTGAAGATCTTGCGGATTACCATCGACGTAAGTCAATCGGATCACACGACAAAAGGTATTATTCTTTTGTTAGATAATATATGTGTTTAATTGATTAAAGGGTTTAAGGTTCATAAAAAGGAAAAATTTTAAAAGTTACTAAATCTATTTTTAGTCTCGCTTCCGCTGCGTGTACTACGGTATTTTTCCCTACAGCCTAGGTATCGGGTTTATTGTTCGAAGCCCTTTGAAGACCTCATATTGATAAGCACCGAAGGTATATTTCTTTGTGCTTACTTGTCTTGAAGAGATAGTTGCACACACTCACAACTCATGCATTTGTTTAATACTTGTATGTTGTGTGTCTTATTTTTGTGCATTAATGTTCATTAACATCTCTTATTGCATGTTAGTTTGATTGCATCTTGCATATCCAATTGCCTTGTCATGCTTAGACTTAGGATTGCATTTTTGCATTGGGCGCTCCCAAAAGCGCACTACAGAAGCGCTGTACGAACAGCGCCCATTGAGCGCTGTTCAGACCTGATCGATTTAATTCGGTCGCTGTTGGGTCGCTGTACAAAGCGCTCTACGTACAGCGCCACTCTGTTTTCCCGTGAGAACAGAGTAGGGGCGCTGTACAGGCGCTGTACAAGAGGCGCTCTACGTACAGCGCCCAAGGCAAATATGAGGCCAACTTATCAAAACGACCACACCTTGTTTTGGCCCCCTATATATATGCCACTTTGACTTTAGGTCAATTAGAAGAGTTCATATTCAGATTCCATACTTAGGATATTTTTCAAAGAGAAGAAAAATTCCAAAGAACTCATTTTTAGTTTACTCAAACACTTTTTCATGATCATCAATCATCATCTAGCATCATCCTTGATCATCTAGATGACATCTTGCATGGATTCTTCATCATACTTTGCTTGGTAAGCTTTTCACTAATATCTTACATATTTTGTGTTTTTCTTAACAAGCATTCTCAATTTATTACTTGTATGATTTTCATATATCTTTTGATACAAGATTGAGATTAGTGTGATGTATGTTTGAGAAGTTGTATTGTGATAGCTAATTAGGTTTTGTGCTTAATCTTGATTAGCTAAACTATTTGATTGAACATGTCATTTAGTTTTTAATATCTAGGATTGTTCTAATTGCATATTAATCATCTTAGATAAGCATATAGGGTTTCCCTTGCTCTATGTTGCATTTGGATATTCATATATTCACTTAGGGTTGTATTCTCTTCATAGAGAAAGTAAGTCTTGTGTGTACCATCCGGGATTAGGTTGCTTAGATCGCAAGCAAATTGGACTAGGTTCACTCATACCGGGATTAGGTAGGTGTGTGATTACTTCCGGGATTAGGTTGTAATCGTTTTACACATTTAATGGATTCGAGGTTCGAGTGTGGCTTACTTACTAGCCCGTGGTTTTTCCCGTGAGGGTTTCCACGTAAAAATCAAGTGTTATTTAATTTCTGCATTTCATACTTGATTTATTGCTTTATCTATTTAGGGGTAATTTCGTAATTTTGACTAACACGAAAAATTGGGTAAAAAGCTTAAAATCTATTCACCCCCCCTCTAGATAGTTTTATACACACCGTGCTATAATTTGTTTCAAAGGAATTCCTCGTGAGCTTATTTCCGCTTGAATATTCATGCTAGCCTGAAGATAGGAACTCGCCACAATTGGGATGCACTCCAGAGGTTTCCATCCGCAGAAATAAACCCGCGGGACATGAATCCACGGCAGCCCCTCTGAGGTAAAACGCTGCATTTTAGGGAAAAATTAGAACCCCGCGGCTTTGTTTCGTGGAAAATCTCCCGCGAGCTTCACTTACTTGGTCCACTATATATACGTCCTGTCACTTTCACGATCCCACCTTTCCCTTTTTCAAATTTAGTGTTAGGGTTTGTGTTGGCCGAAAATTGTATGTTGAGCACTTGCCACTGTTCTATTGCATTCATGTGATGGATTTTATGGACAAATTATGTGGTATGCATGCTTGTGAGGATGGAATGATAGGATTTGATTAATATGATGTGCAAAATTCGAATATTTCTTGGTGAAGTGATGCTTGTATATGGGATTGATAGTGTGCATGTGTTGTACATTTCAAATTGAACGTATTTTTGTACAAATGAAATATATATGCTTGAATAAATCAAACACATGTTGTTGATGGGATTTTGTAATCACAATTTTGATATGTTGTGTGCACAAATTTGAGATGAAATGGTTGTTGTGATATATGTCTAATTGTCGTGCTTTCAAATTGAAAACTAGCATGACATCTTACACAAATTGCACACATGTTGATATACAATTGAGCATGCACAAATTGAGATGCATTGGTAATATGAGGATTGTGTGCACACACTTGAATTGAATAGGTGATATGTTGTGCAATTTGGTGTGCATAAATGTGGATTGAAGTGATTGATAGAGGGAGTTATTGAAGCAACTTGTGGTGCACAATTTGAAGTGAAATTGAACATTTGTATTGTTCAAATTGTTGGTACTTATTGAATTGGACACAAGCACACCATACATATATATATTTTTAGGATGTTAACATATAGTTTTGAATTGTTGGGTTCGCTAACCCAATTACTAATTTTTGTAGGGTGTTTTTGTGTGTTTTGTTGCTCTAACCACAGATGGAACCAAAAAGGAAAGCTACCGAATCTATGAAGAAGGGTGATGCATCCCGCCAACTCAAAGAAAAGGGGGTTGCTCAACCGAAGATGACTTTGGAAGAAATCTACAAGATGAGGCTCCAATCAACATCTAAGAGGTCCCTCATTATAGAGCTAGACATCAATTTTGATGAGATTCGGTGAAGGAGATGGGAGACTTACGTCTCATTTCCGAAGAGGGTCAACTGAAAGATAGTACATGAGTTCTATGCCACCATAGACCCTGATGAGTTCGATCTTGGAGTTCCGATGGTGGTCCGCAAGAAGTCAATCTCCATGACCGTTGAGCAGATTAACCAATACATGTAGACACAGAGTTATCCACTGTGGGAAGATGGGTACGATCATTTGCCCCTCTTCCAGAACTATGATCAACAGTTTGGAATAGCTCTAACAGGGATTGAAGACATACCCTGGACCAACAAAGACTGCAAGGCCCATCAAAGAGAGCTTGGGTTCAATGAGCACTTCTGGAACATCTACTTCAGCTACTCCTTAATGCCAAGCCAACACCGAACAGAGGTCAACAAGGAAGTGGCCATCATGCTATATCAGATGAAGAACCAGTTAGAGTTTGATGTTGGGAGGACGATCGCGAGGCATATAGTATAATCCGGGAGGAAGTCTAACCTTAGCCTCTTCTTCCCCTGTTTGATCACACATTTTGCACAGGTGGCAAGTATCCGAGTGGACAAGCCGGCAGATGGGCTACAGACTCCGAAAGGCACTATAGGTAGGAGAGCTGATGAGGTCATTTTGGTACTCAACAAAATGATGTTTTTATGTTCTTTTGAAAACCGTATTTTAACCACTTAAAAATCCTTTAAGATAATATTTCTTAGCAAGTGGTAAGCAAAGTTCGTTCCACAGGGAGATGGAGGATGTATTGGATCAATTGACTAATCTAAAGCAATAAATAAATCATTGAAAATGGATAGTTGTTTGGGTTTTACAACCCACGAAATTGTAATTAAAATAAACATACAAAAATAATATGAAAAATAGAAGACTTAACAATCTTGATAAGAGAGATGATAAAAACAATTAATGGAAGCTAGGGAATAGATTGAGTTACTCATGAATCTAGGTAATGCTTTTAAAACTCAATAATGATCAATCTCATAAATGCTAACCCTTTGTTTTCTAAAGTGTGTTGAGGTCATTACTATGAACACTCAACATTTTCTCACCTCAATGCTTAACCGATTAAGGAAAGGGTGTCAAGGCGAGATTAGTTAGGTACAAATCAAGGTTTTGATCAACGGGGTTGATATACCCACCACTAATTCATCCTAATCACTAAGTTCTTCAACCAATCAAGGGTGTCAATCTAAGATTGGTTTCATAACAAATTATCCCACATAATATTATGATTTACTAGTGATATACAATGCAAATCACAATAAGCATAGAATCTAAATATAAAGTGAAAATGAAACAAATAGAGATTCAATTATAAATAGTTTAGCAAATACCCATAACCACAAGTTCCTCAAATCTATCCCCTAAATTAGGGGTTTAGCTACTAATGAGGTCGTTTTGGTACTCAACAAAATACAACATTTGTGTAAAAATGTGATCTTTAGAAAACAATGTTTTTACCACTAGAAAATCCTTTTAGGATGTAAAGATTAGTAAAATGGTATGTAAGGATTCGTTCCATAGGGATTAGATTAGATTAATCAATTTGTGATATAATCTAGGTTAGTCTAATCTAGGTGCATAAAACATAAATCATATTTTGGGGATTTTAATAAGTTAAGATATAATAGATAATATAATAACTAGAAAAGTAAATAACAATAATATAAAGAGAAATTGAATAGATAAAAGTCCAACATCAACAATACTAGATAAAAGAATGGTCCTAACAATTAATGATAGATATTAGGGATTTAATTACACAAGTTACAATCAAATAAAAGAAAGTAATACATAAAGAAATCACCCGTAGGCCTCCTTCTTTAATGCTCAATCCTTGTTTTCCTTTGATGTTCCTAGTGCAAAGAGTGGGAGAAGAGGATGTGTCTAAATAGGTGAAGTCATATAGAGAGTGACAAAGGAAATGGGTGGAGAAGATGGGAAGAGAGGAAGGATTTAGGTGAGGTAGTCTAGTTGTTTGTTAATGAGATTGGAGAGGAGAAATGGGTGGATTAGGAATGGTGGAAGGAGGAATTTCTTGCTTCACAAGTTGTGTCAAGAAGAGGAAAATAGTGATGTATTTATAAGGTTTTCAAATTAGGTTTAGGGTGGTAAATGACCAAAACACCCCTAGACTTGCAATATTGCCACTTTGGCCCCTCTAGGGGACCTTCTTGTAATTTTCCCTACCTATCAGAGCATGATAGAGAAAAGGTTGCCACTTCTCAAATGGCGACGTAAGTGGCGACACCATCAAGTGCCAAATACACTCCCTGCCGCCATGGCGACAATTTTGGACAAGTGGCGACACAAGGGCGACATTTATGGGAGATTAGGCGAAGGAGGCGTGGAGAGGAGATTGGATTCCGGTGAGTTTGGAGCGTCGGGATGCTTACGATGGGGTAGCCGCTGATCTCGCCGTTGATTTGGGCCAGAAATCGGTCGGCGGTAGGTCGAGGAAGGTGCACTTTCAGGCGGCGGCGGCGTTAGAGTTTGGAGAGGTCAACCATGGCGGTCTGCACGCGAGGAAGAAGATGAAGTTGCAAGACAAAAGTGGTGCATTTAGCAGTCTTGTGGGGTGTACACAGCAGCTTCTTGTTTGTCTTCTTTGGGGTGTAATTAGCAAGGATATAGGGTGCATGCTTGTAGTATGAAACGCACCGTTTCATTTAGAGTGTTTGGCGTGAGCTGCTTCTCTTCTTTGGGGTGCATTTAGCAGTGGGCTGGGGCTCACTTAGAGGCCCACACCTACCATCAAAACGCACCATTTTGTGTTGGTGACGTGGCGCGCTCGCCTGCCTTGCGTGGCAAATTACAGGAAAGACCTCTAAACTCCTATAATTTTGTAATAACTTCAAACCTTCTTTAGAATTTACACTTTTGCCCCTATTTCCCAAAATTACCTCAATGCCCCTAAACTCTGTAAATACCTGAAAACACTTAATTTACACAATTAAATCACGGGATAATGCCCGAGAATCAAGCAAAAGGAAAAGGAAGTGAGAGCCAAAATCGTAACAATTTTGGTCCGATCAAATACCCCCAAACCTATCTTTTGCTC
Source organism: Acer yangbiense (assembly GCA_008009225.1). Taxonomy (NCBI): domain Eukaryota; kingdom Viridiplantae; phylum Streptophyta; class Magnoliopsida; order Sapindales; family Sapindaceae; genus Acer; species Acer yangbiense. The sequence continues at coordinate 38,229,373 of CM017762.1, forward strand.
GTCCTCAAGCAAAACAAATATAAGCACACATGGACATGTTTCAATTATCAACAAATCAACAATAAAGCACCAACTCTTTGTAAAAGACTCAAAAGTCAATATTCGACTTGCAAAACCAAAAACGAAGAGATTTAATCAATGTTGTGCTCAGTAGGAAAAAAATGCATGTAAGAGATGCTAAATAAAGATTAAAGTCATGCCACTCTAAGTACACATTGCACGCAACACGATCTTACATTAAAGATGCTAAAGTTTCAAGACTAGAGTGCCTTTAGGAAAAGAATGTAATTCGCCTCGACATCTAATCCTCATCGGATTCTCTCATTTTCGCACAGATTCCTAGGCTTCACTCATAATTCATATGCAATATGAGTTTATGTTCAAGATATCAAATATAATTGCACATGATCATTTAAAAACACAATTTCTGAAAATTTGTCTCATGAATGGAATTGAAAACCATGAACCGGAAAGAACATGCATCAACCAAAATTTCCAAAATGGACACCCCTAAAGATCAAATAGGTCTTTCATTTGGTTGTAATGGGGCCTAAAGTGGTGAGCCAATAAATGAGAAAATTTGATTGCAAACATCTAATGGTCACACTAAGGCATACATTCTATATTAAGCACATTTTTGCTCATTACAACTTGCATATTCCACACTTTGGTGTCCAGGCTTACAATTTAATTTGTGCATTTTTCTACTCTTAATTCTCATTTAGTAGCTCATTTAATTCCATATAATTCATCTAGGCACTTAGTGCCTCATTTATCTTTTTCTTTTCTTTCTTTTGCTATGCTTTTCTTTTCTTTTCAAGCATTGCATTTCATCTTTTTTAATGTGTTTGCACATACATGTTTGCCTAGGTACACGCTTTACATTTTCATACTCCTTAAAGCTTACATTCAACCCCTAAGCCTTAGCAAACCATTTGGTACAAGGTAAGCTAGTGTATAGGCTATATGGTTTATGTTGATATGGTTCATGAATGAAAAGTTTAATTGTGTTTGGCTTCAAATGGGCAATGGAGCACACACATAGAGGGATTGAAAGTATTTAGGCCAATTTGGTGGGTTTTCACATGCATTGCCTAAAATCATCTCTAAAGGTTTGTCCACAAAGTCAATTAAAGCATCCACAAGCAGTACGTATGTTCTATGGCAAACAACATTTAAGTGCGGATAAGACATTTTAAATATGCATAACATGTGTGTTTGAATGAGTGTTTAAAGAGTGAAAACTTTCCCTCAAAATATGCTTTTTAAGGCCGTGTTTGTGAACCTCACGGGAAGTCTCCACTATTAATCCCTAACCTTCAAGCACAATTAAATATTCACTCTAACATCAAGAGAAAAGAACTAGTGCGCTTTGCTCAATGCAACTCTAAATGGCATGAAATTAATCTAAACTAAGCATGGCAAAGATGCACAATTCCTTACTCGCACACACAATGGCACTATCTCAACAAGCAAAATATGCTCAAGCATGGCATTATCACAAGATTTTCAAAATTTTTCAAAAATTCAGGCTCAAAACATTTGCACACAATTGCAAACAAGTGACGGTGTTGCGCACACACCCCCAAACCTAAATTAGACATTGTCCTCAATGTCTTTGGGGCATATACACCGATAAACACGGCGCAACACATATCCACAATCAAAGAGTTTCAAAAACACAATTAAAGTCCATATAAAAATTTATCCCAAAGAATAGAATCAAGTGTTGCATTCATTAACATCCTAAATATTCATCATCAACTCAAGAGATATGGCAATGTAAATTCTTCAAGAGTCACATCACAATCCATGTGGACAAAAGATATGATCATTCAAGCCTAAATCCACTATCAAAAACAAATCTCACCCTTATTCTAAACAAGAAACTAAAAAGCAAGAAATAAAACAAATTAAAAAGCGAGGAAAGAAATTGTACCAAGGTGGGTTGCCTCCCACCAAGCGCTTGGTTTTACGTCCCCACTAGACGTGCTACTTGGATCGATCAACCGAATTCCAAGGTTTTGAAGATGCGCCTATATACGATTAGGTCTTGGAAGTATTTGTCGCCCGCCGCATGTTCCTAATCACATAAAGCAAAGGCAAGTAAAAATGCACTTGAAAAAGTGGCTTAATAAGTTTAGGAAACAACCTATACCAAATGCTTTTAAGTAGGCGGCTTTGAGGAATAGTAGGAGGGACATAAGGCTTCGATTCCTTCATTTCATCGTTTGTCTCCTCTTCTCCTACTTCTTCACCTGAAATACTAGAAGACTTATTAGCAAAATTATGAAAATAATTGTGCTCTATATTCTCACCATTCTAAGGGATGGTGGTAGCTTCTTCTAGCATTGGTGGACTTGGGAACTCTTGGCTCTCTTTCTCTTGCATGGCTTCCATGATAGCTCCAAGGTGCACTTCTATTCTTCTTAACGAAGCTTCTAATCCTGAAAATCTAAGTGCACTTGCCTCCAAACATCCATTCAAGGCTTGCTCGTACGACATTTGTGATGCTTGGATGCCCTCTAGCATTTCTTCCTCAGGATTCTCATCCTTCGGCCCTGTATTGGAAGTATTTGAGTTATGAGCTCCTTCTTCCCTCGAGTGCCTTGAGGCAACTAACTCCTTGTCCTGGTTGAATTTTGCCAATTGCAAGCCAAAAGGATCCATTGCGCCTAAAAAGAAAAATAAAAGAAAAACGAAAACAAGACTAGAAAATCTAAAAATAACAAAAATGACAAACAACCTAAAAAAAATCTAACTACAAAAATGAATAACAAAAGAAATATGAAAATCTAACAAACAAACTAAAAATTAGCAAAAGATAATAATTAAATAAAAACAAATGTTAGTAAGCTAACTAATAAGATTCTAAGCTACAAAGAAAAGTTAAGTAATTCAACAATTGCTACTAATTCCCCGGCAGCGGAGCCAGTTTTGATGAGCGTCGTTTTGCACACCAAAATAATGTTTTAAATGTGATCGTTTGAAAACCTAGTTTGACCACTTAGAAATCCACTTAGATAGAAAATTAGTAAAGTGGTAAGTTAGGATTCGTTCCACATGGAATTAGAGTAATTAGTTGAATTATTTAACAATTCATAAAATGCAAAATAAAGTAAATCATGGTAGTTTGAATGGTGTCAAACATACATGAAAGTAAATATAACAAAAATATAAAGAGAATATGAATAGATAGGAATCCAATATAACAACTTAGATAAGAAGGTGATTAAATAATTAATAGGAATTCTAGGGGAATGATAGAATAGCTAATGGACCATTGAGAAATTCATACAAAGCTTCATTAATGCACTATTCACACAATCAAGGACCGATCTCATTCGATGATGTGTTTGGACCGTCACTACGAATCCTAAACAACTTCCCACCAAAATGCCTAACCGATTAAGGAAAGGGGGTCAAGGTGGGATCAATTAGTGACGATCGAATGGCCTAGGCAATTGTGGTAGGCCTACCCTCCAAAAGCCTATCCTATTCACTATGTGCTACAATTAATCAAGTGTGTCAATAACTTAATCAATTTTATCGCAAATAATCCTACAACATATTATAATCAACTAAGTGTGTCAATACCCAATCAATCACATAAGTGCAAGACATAATTATAAAGTGAATAAAACTATAATTGCATAAACATAATATTTCAAGCTTAAATAAATACACAATATCCAAATAGTCTATCAAACCATCCCCTAGAAAGGGGGTTTTAATTACACATAATCACAAACAAAGAAAGGAAGTAAAATGGAGAGAAATCACCCTTAGGTCTCTCTTGTAAGCTTGATCCTTCATTGAGCTTCCTTGCTTGAATCTTATGCAAAGATTGGGTGTTGAGGACGTGTCTAGATACGTGAAGTCATATGGAGAGTGACAAAGGAAATGGGTGGAGAAGATGGGAAGAGAGGAAGGATTTAGGTGAGGTAGTCTAGTTGTTTGTTGATGAGATTAGAGAGGAGAAATAGGTGGATTAGGAATGGTGGAAGGAGGAATTTCTTGCTTCACAAGTTGTGTCAAGAAGAGGAAAATAGTGATGTATTTATAAGGTTTTCAAATTAGGTTTAGGGTGGTAAATGACCAAAACACCCCTAGACTTGCAATATTGCCACTTTGGCCCCTCTAGGAGACATTCTTGTAATTTTCCCTACCTATCAGAGCATGACAGAGAAAAGGTCGCCACTTCTCAAATGGTGACGTAAGTGGCGACACCATCAAGTGCCAAATACACTCCCTATCGCCATGGCGACAATTTTGGACAAGTGGCGACACAAGGGCGACATTTATGGGAGATTAGGCGAAGGAGGCGTCGAGAAGAGATTGGATTCCGACGAGTTTGGAGCACCGGGATGCTTACGATGGGGTAGCCGCTGATCTCACCGTTGATTTGGGCCAGAAACTGGCCAGCAGTAGGTCGAGGAAGGTGCACTTTCAGGCGGCGTCGTTAGGGTTTGGAGAGGTCGGCCATGGCAGTCTACACGCGAGGAAGAAGATGAAGTTGCAAGACAAAAGTGGTGCATTTAGCAGTCTTATGGGGTGTACACAGCAGCTTCTCGTTTGTCTTCTTTGGGGTGTAATCAGTAAGGATATGGGGTGCATGCTTGTAGTATGAAACACACCGTTTCATTTAGAGTGTTTGGCGTGGGCTGCTTCTCTTCTTTGGGGTGCATTTAGCAGTGGGCTAGGGCTCACTTAGAGGCCGACACCTACCATCAAAATGCACCGTTTTGTGTTGGTGATGTGGCGTGCTCACCTGCCTTGCGTGGCAAATTACGGGAAGGACCCCTAAACTCCTCTGATTTTGTAATAACTTCAAACCTTCTTCAGAATTTACACTTTTGCCCCTATTTCTCCAAAATTACCTCAATGCCCCTAAACTCTGTAAATACCTGAAAACATTTAATTTACACAATTAAATCACGAGATAATGCCTGAGAATCAAGCAAAAGGAAAAGGAAGTGAGAGCCAAAATCGTACCAATTTTGGTCCGATCAGCTACACATAGTTACAATCAAAAGAATAGGAAGTACTAGTTAAGGAAATCACCCTTAGGCCTCCTTCTTTAGAGCTTGCTCATTCCTTTCCTTTGATGCTCCTAATGTAAAGAGTGGTAGAAGATGAAGTGTCTAGATAGGTGGGTGTCTAATGGTAAGTGACAAAGGTATGGAAATGGAGAGAATGGAAAGAGAGGAATGATTGGGTGGAGGAATCAAGACATTTTGGTTGAGGTTTTGGATGGTAGAGATAGTTCAAGATTAGAGAATGGAGGAGGTTGAAAAGTGAGAAATGGATGAGAAACTAGGGTTAGATTTAGTAGAAATTTCATGCTCTCTAAGTATGGTGTGTTTCTCAAGTTTGGAGGAAGAAGAAGGATATATATAGTGGCCATGGACATGTACTGATAACCGTTGAAAAATTTAATGTGGCAAGGTGTCGCCACTTCATTGTCGCCACTTGTCATGGCGACACAAGTGGCGACAGACGGCTATGCTTTCTGAGATTCATATGTTGCCATATTCTTCATCTTTTTCGCCACATTGCAACTGGCGACACAAGTGGCGACAACTCTGATGCTTTAAAAATCCTTATGTCGCCATGGCGACACTTGTGGCAACATTCCTGTGTAGCCACTTCCCAAGTAGCAACGATAAGTGGCGACACTTGCTTTCCTTCTGTGTTTCCATATGTAAAGTGGCGACATCAAAGTGGCGACGACACTTGATTGAATTGGCCTGAAATAAATCCTTATGTCACCATGGCGACACAAATGGCGACGCTTTGTGGCGACAATGCCTTGTTTTGCCTACTTGTGCACTATTTGAATCAAACTTCACATTTTCTTCACAAAAGCACTTGAGACCAAAATAAACCTGAAATGCTCAATTTAACACTATTAAATACGGGGACACACCCGAGAATCAAGCATAAAAAGATGGGAATGAGGTACAAAATCATACCAAATTTGGCTTGATCAAGAGCCTATAATGACGCTGCTGAAGGAAAGGATGGGATAGAGAGGCTGCTCACTACGAGTGAATTGAAACAGCAAATGAAGGTGCAGTGCCGTTCTATTACCAGGACAGAGTAGGAGTGACTGGAGGCTGAGGCTCAGATGGGATATGAGGAGAGCTAGTTTGATAGATCATAGTTTAAGGCATGAGAGGATCATGTGCCATCATGGGCACAAGGTATGATCCAATCTCATGAGAATTTGATGAAGTTCAATGCCTTTTTGGCAAAGACCGTTCGCCGTTTAGCTAGGGAAGTGAGAGGACTCAAGGGGTGGTCGTGCATTTGTCGGGCTACCAGCCAGAGCAGCCTGCTGTGGAGTCCAGTGAGTAGTTTAGTGAGTGGGTTTAGGAGCGCCGTCAAGAGTGCAAGCAAGAGGAACCACCACCAGCATCTGAGCCACCAGCCATAGTATCTGATGCACCAGCAGTCCCTACTGCACCGGAGTCAGGTATACCTTATCATTATCCTTATCCTTATTTTTTCACTAACTGTGATGATGTATTTCTCAGTCTTATGGCCTAATCGGACCCATATGATCAAGATTTCAACTTCATGGACTTACTTTATGATGAGTAGCAGAGCTAAGAGCAGGGTCCACAGACAGTGAGAGAACCGTGTTCGGAGGTGATGGAAGAGTGGAAGCCAGTGTTGGAGCAGGTACCGAAAAGGGAGTAGAATGACTTGTCATACGTGGTGAGCATAGAGCTTTTACCGGAGGGATCAAAGAGTACAAGTGTGCAGTGTATGGAGTATATAGTGGAGGAGCCCGTGACACCGACGAGCATAATTCCATACATGGGGCCACCTCCTCCGTCTGAGCCGACTTATTTCCGTTACTCCATCAGAGGTGTCCAGTTTACATCGTTGGATCCCAGTACCAGTGATGGCATCAGTGATAGCTCTAGCAGCACTAGTTACACCAGTGACGGCAGTGGTCCGATGTAGGCGGATTGGCACTCCGCGGATTTTTTGTATCCGAAACATTTTTCCTCATTTTGTATACTTTGTACTTTTTGGTTTAGTTGTATTTTCAATACTTACAGTATTATTATTATATTACTTATATTATATTTACTTATAATTTTAGTTAGTTAGTTAGTTAAATGCTTAGATCTAGGTGTGGGATTTTTGTGTGTTTGATTGATAGTGCCTAGGATGATACTATCCAGTAGACTAGGATATTTTGAAGTATAGTGCATGGATGGATGTGATATCATGTAAGTGAATTTAAGTTGTTCATTTTTGTATGGATTGGGAAGTTGTTTGTTGGCCAAACAACCAAACCAAAGAACTCTGTTGTATTATCTTCCGTGTGCGAACATTGGGGACAATGTCGAGTTTAAGTTTCGGGGTGTGGGCACATTAAACGCTTGGCCAATCATTCACATGATTATACATATTGTATATATTGCATATAGTGTTTTAATGTGTGTACATATTGTATATATTGTATATAGGGTTTTAATGTTGTGTTTTTGTAAAAAAAAAAATTTGCAAAATTTTACGATAGAGCCAATGGAACACATGTGTTTAAATAAGATGCTAAAATGTATGTGTTGTTGAGGAATACGTGCATGCGTTAACAACTAAAGTGTTGCTATCACAATGGCATTTCAAGAAGACATTGCACATTGCGTAATAGTCCCTTTCTCTTTTGTTTGGTGAATAGAACCTAGCGCGAGATTGCTTTAACCAATAGTGGAGACTACCCGTAAGAAACGGTGCTTAAATATTCACCTTTTGAGGGTAAACACTCTTCATTGATTATATGATCTCATTTGCATAATTGAAGGCCATGAATATGAAAATTGTGGACTGCTTGCTAGACTTGTATTCCCTCGTTAGATAGACTTTCAGATATGATTCTAGGCATGTGTGTGCTTAACTACCAAACTTTTGCCCAAACACTGTCCATGATTATTATGTGTGCTTCAATTGCCAATTTGCGGCCAAACACAAACCATTCATTTCATCACCACAAATATCCATATACATGCACTTGGAATTCTGTAGTATGTGATCACAAATTACGCATGAGTCATAAATGCAAAGGTATAGCTCAAAATTGTTGTAAATAGCATGTATTTAGGCGATTATAGATAGTTGTGCAATTTTCTGGCTATTGTAAAAGTGTCAAATGAAAAACACTTAAACCACATTACGTGATTGAAAAGTACTCGAATTCGAGTACTAATTAGCATAAAAAGAAAAAGAAATCTTAGCCTAGGCGCTTGTAGACATCTTTGTAATGAGCTATGTGTATTAATTGTAAAAGTTGATCGATAAACTTTAGAATTCCAATGAAAATTCACCCCATATCACCATTTTGGCCTCATTACAACCAAGGAAAGCCCTAGTTGAACTTTTAGAAAGTATAGCTTGGGAATGCGAGTCAAAGCATGCTTTTCCACATTCATGGAATATCAATTCATTCATGAAACAGTTTCCATAAGTTGTGCATTGATTTTGATTGCATATGCGTTACATTTGATTCTTATATATACTCTTACTCGCATATGCTATTTGAGAGTAACTTAGGTTCTGAGAGAAAATTTGACTGAAATCTGGTGAGGATTAGAGTCAAGGCGAATTGAGTTCTTGCTTTTGAGTGTTTGGTTTTTTGAAACTGAGTATTTAGAGTGTGGGATTCGCTTTATCACGTGTTTTTAAGGATTGCAATTGTGCTAGCTTCTAACCAGACATTTTTGCATGTTTTGTTCCTAAATCAACACATCTTTTAGGGTGCGTTTGGTACGCAGGACAGGACAGGACAGGACAGGACAACTAGGGACAGATTGTTCTTGTCCCGCGTTTGGCGCGACATTGGCATGGGACAAGGTGGGACAAATTTCATAAAAAACTGTCCCACCCCACACCCTCAGCCAAGTTGTTCCATGGCATGGGACAAGGGTCAAAATGACATATTTGCCCTTCCAATCTTAAGAAAATTACAATTCTGTCCAATATAAATTAAAACCCCAGCTTTTTTCTCTCATCTTTCTCTCTTCTCTCTTCTCTCCAACCCGATCATTGTTCTTCTCTCCAAACCGCCGCAACTCATCGCCAACTTGGTTTGCCGTCGCAAGCGTACACCGCCGAACCAGGTATGACCAAGCTTGACGTCACTTCTCTCTCCATCTCAACCGTTGCTTGGCCGCCGACGAGGAGCCACGATATCCCGCAGTCTCTCCCACTTGTCTCTCTCTTGATTTTGGGTTTTGGGATTTTGATTTTGGATTTTGGGATTTCGATTTTGGGTTTTTGGTTTTTGGTTTTCGATTTAGGGTTTTTGATTTTCGATTTTGGGATTTTGATTTTGGGTTTTAGGATTTCGATTTAGGGTTCTTGATTTTGGATTTTGCGATTTTAATTTTGGGATTGCAATTTAAGGTTCCCAATTTTGTGTTTTGATTTCTTTCACCAATTTTTTGATAATTAGTTTAGTTTATTTGTGGAATTATTTGTGCTTCTTTTGTGTTTATGGGTTCAAATAGATTGAAAGAGATTTAGGGTGCCTGGGAGCTGCTGTGTTGTAGCGAGCTGTGTTTTACTCTCCTCTGTTTTTCTCATGTTTGTTGTTTTCTTTTTGGGGTCTTGTTTTTGCTCTCGTAGATCCTTTTGCTGTAGCTTGGATTGTTGGGTTGCTTTTGCTCTTCTTGAATAAATTCATGCAATTAAAAAAAAAAAAAAAGGATTGAAAGATATTTTGGTTGATATTCTTTATTAAAATTGACTATAATTAAGTATTAAAATTGACCACTAAAATTCTGAGTCCAGTTATAATTTCAAACTAATTGTAAAGTTTTTAGTCCAGATAAATGAAGTGCTGCATTGGATTCGATATGCTGATATGTTTGTTGGATTCGATAAGCATTGGATTAGTCCAGATAAATGAAGTCCAGTTATTGGATAAGGAAAATTCTTAGTCAGCTTGTAATTGAAAATTAGTGTGACAGACATGATATGCTGATATGTTTGTTCATGGTTCATTATCAATTCAATATTGAATCTCTAGTAAATTTACACTTTGTTAAAAAAAAAAAGTAATAAAATTGAGCATAATTAAGTATTCAAATAATTAAGTATTAAAATTGATTTTAAAACAATAAAAAAATGATAAAATAAGTCTTTCACCTAAAAAATGACAATAGGGACACTCTGGTCATTTGAATCTCTTATCCTGTTCTGTCCCAGCCATACCAAACGCATAACAGTACAGTCCACTGTTCTGTCCCAGACCTTCCAAACACAATGCAGAACAATACGTCATGTCCTGTCCTGTCCTGTCCTGTCCTGTCCCGTCCCATCCCATCCCATCCCCCTTGTCCTGTCCCGTCCGCGTACCAAACGCACCCTTAGTATCTTTGTAATTTGGCTATCGGAAACGTTTTAGTGTGCGTTGTATATATATATATATATATATATATATATATATATAATACATAGCATATATTTTTAGTTGAATTTTAGAATTTGTAGTTTGCTTGAGGACGAGCAAAAGTTAGGTTTGGGGGTTTGATTACGCTTCAAAAGTTCACATTTAATGCTCTCTTTACTTGGTTTTTGTAACTGTTTTCCGAGCATTTTAGGTATTTAATGTTGTAAATAAGTGTTTTCAGGTAACTTAGGCGTTTCAAAGGCATTTAGGTTCAAAATGACGAAAAGAGGGCAAAGAAGGCAGAAAAGACACACCCCGCAGGTTCACACACAAAAAGCCGCGGGAATTAACCAGCTGTAGGAAACCGCGGGACATTCAATTGTCAATCCGGCGAGTTCAGTTCTTCTATCTCGCTAGAAATTAGCCGCGGAAGGAAGTTACGGGAACTCCACGTATGAAGCCAGCGAGTTCATTCTCTCTGCCCCGCGGGAATAAAGCTGCCGTGCAAACCCACGGGACAAGCCAACGAGTTCAGACCGACCTTCCAGAGTGAAAGTACCCGCGGAAGGAATCTGCACAGAAAGGGAAAGATCACCCGTGGGTTCATACCACGGGAAAGAAGCCACGGAACATACTTGCGAAAGAGTCTGACGAGCTTCAAGTGGATCAATTCCAATCCAAAACTAAGGAAAATCAATTCCTTTTTGACCCACCTTCCTATTTTAGCCTTAGACGTAGACAAAAAGACCCTTTCTTGCTTTTGAAAGGCCTTCCCCTTTTTGCACAAACCATCCCACTTACTTCTCTATTAATGACCTCAACCACCACTTAGAAAAGGGTAGCTACTATTACATTCTAGTAAGTTAGATATTATTCTCTTAGAAAGAAAGAACCAAGTTAGTTTTCTTGGGACTTTCTAGGCAACCAAACACCCACTTTGGTACCTTAGTTTAGCTAATCTCAAGTTTGATAGAAGAAGTTGTTGCTTGGATTACAAGGAGGATCACATCTTCATCACAAGTGTTACTTATTGGTGATGTTTTCTTCATTTGCAATCCCTTGTTACTTTGATTCTATGTGTAACTAAATCCCTCTTGTTAGGGGATAGATGTAATTCTTGTATATGACCTTGCTATATAATCAATCATGTTATTTCACTTCTCAAGTTGTGTGTGTTTATTATTTCATTTATGAATATGGTTGTTGCAACCATTCATCCCTTATTTAATGCACCACATGCTTGAAGTTTCAATATGCTTTAAAGACCATTATTGCATAGGACACTTATGCCATCTATGTGGTAGAGATTCACTAATCTTGTGAATTCTTACCAACACCTTTGAGTAAACCTCCTTTAAATCAGTTCTCTACTCTTAAATTGTGATTAAAGTGAAGGATTTAGTGTCTTATATTTGATATGGATAGATGCATGCTGAAGGTCCTTGTGAATGAGCTTAATGAATGATTGATTAGCTAATAGGTTGTTACATGAATGAACCTTTCCCTTAGCAATCTTTTAATCTAGTGTTGAAATCAAGAAGTTGTAGTTCTTAATCTTAATCAATCGCAATCTTAATTTAGTTAATGTTTTGATCACTTTAGTTAATTGATTTGGCATTTTAGTAGAGTTAGTTTCAAGATGTTAGGTTTTTGGTTTGTCTTGGCATATATTCCATATCAAAACGATGCTCTCTTATAATGTTTAGTGGTCTAAGTGTTGAAGATTCAAGACGTCAAAGAAAGTCTTGGCCACAACTCATGCAAGATGCCGACTTCAAAGAGAAATGTGCTTCATCGGTCTACAAAGGTATATAAGACCTCATTTCTCTTACAAGGCAAGGCACACACACACATGGCATTCATATGTGTCCCTGCATGGTTGAACAACATTTATATATCACTTTCACACACTTGGTAATGTATGCACATGCATTAGATTTAATTTGATAAACATTGTAATTTGCATATTCTAGGACTATGTCTAAGAAATGGTATACGTGTGTGATTTTGTGTTTATATGTTACCATATTTTTGTTTTTGGACTTAAACATGATCTCTTATGATTCCTTATTGAGTCCTGGTTATTTTGGTTACTCATTCATTAGGTTTCGAGTCCAAACGATGTAGCTACGCTACTTTCCGTTCTCATTCATTGAGTTGTTTTCGTCGTCGTATTCCAAGATAATTTCTCAACCTTTTGTCAAAGTTTCATAGTCTTCATTGTGCATGAGGGAGTCATGATTCGTAATCCAAAGACGAATTTAAAATTGGAATTCGGAGGCCCGGATACCGACCGAAGAATGTGAGCAGAGCGCGGGAGGAGCAAGCATGGCCAAAGGCTAAGCTTTGTGTGTCACGTGTGGAGGCCGTGTGCCACACGGCCAGAGCACCTCTCTGCCCACGTCTGGCACATGTGCCCCACATGGGGTGCTAACGTGGCAGCCTCTGATTGGCTCACGTCTTCCCTCTCTCTCTTCCTTTTAAATATTTCCAATTCCCTCCATTTCATTCCAAGAAGAAAAAGCTTGAAATCCAAATCAGATTTTTCTCTCCAATTTTGCTCACCTTCCAAACACCATAACTTTCTCATACGAAGTCGGAATTGGTTGATTCAAGCTGGAGATTGTTTGTAATCGAGTTCTCTACCTTTTCCAAGTGGTCTTGCAGCTGTTGATCGATGTTCATGGTGGTTTTACACAGAAAAACGAACCAGCTTGTCATTGCAAGGTAGTGTTCATATCTTTGAGATTTCTTCTTTTATAACCTTCAATTTGCTTGGGGTTTCTTCTTCTATATGTATGTATATGTATGGTGAATGCTACTGAGAAAGATAGCTTCATAATCAATCTTAATCAAAAGTCTAATTAGAGACATATGTGAACTAGTTTCTTAGATTCTAGGTTTTTCACATGATTGAGAGTTGTATTGTGATTAGATTGATATCTAGGATTATTTGTGACTTGATTGAATCATTTTATGATTAATAATCCTTGAAATGTGTTTTGATCCTTTGATTGATAAAATCTAGGATTAATGCTTTTGTATGTGTTTTTAGAGACATCTATGATTTAATTGATTTATCATTATATCCTTGCTCTAAATCTTTGGCTAGAATATTCATTGAATACATTTTATGATTCTAGCATTTTGTGTATGTTTATGACATCTTGAATATGTGCTTCATGATTATGATTTATTCAATTGTTATGTGTGTGAATGAAACTAGGAGCTTTTGTGTTAGGTGTTTTTCACATGCTCTAGGTTTAATTCATATTTTGGCATCTAGACTATATTACTTGTGTTCTCACATGTTTAGATCTAGTTGTTCCATGAAATGTATTGATCATATGTTCTATGTTGAATTGATTGTTTGTATCATTTGCATTCACATGATCACACTAGGAAGTTCTTGTAAAATGCATGAAGTCTTGACTAGGACAAGGTGTCCGGATAGTCAAGCAAGGAAGTCTTGGTTAGGACAAGAGGTCCAAATAACCATGCAAGAAGTCATGGCTAGGATCGGAAAGGTCCGGATAGTCATGCATGGGAGGCTCCCTAGAGGCATGAGTGCCTTGGATAGGGAGTTGGCTTCTTGATCGGACCAAAATTGGTACGATTTTGGCCCTCACTTCTTTCTCTTTATGCTTGATTCTCGGGCATTATCCCGTGATTTAATTGTATAAATTAAGTGTTTTCAGGTATTTACAGAGTTCAGTGGCATTGAAGTAAAATTGGAGAAATAAGGGCAAAAGTGTAATTAATGAGGGAGAATTGAAGATATCGTGATATTGGAAGAAATCAGGGGCTTAATTGCAATTTGCCAAGCAAATCAGAAAAGGTGCCATGTCATTCACATAAAACGGTGCGTTTCACTATAGTAGCCTAAATGCACAGGCCTAAACGCGTGGCCCAACATAAGGCCAAAGCTTTGCACGTGGAGACCAAGTGCAGCCTCTGAGCGCACCCCACCTCTCTACTGATTGCAGTCGACAATAGACAAAAATAAACTGCTGTTCGCACCCCAGCAGCTTGCTAAATGCACCCCATATCTTCTATTCATTTCCTTCTTCCTCGTGACAGACCTGCTATAGCGTCTCTAACCTTAGGTGCACCGCCGCCTCAATGACACCAGAAACCGACCTATCTTCGGTCGGTTTTTGGCCCAAATTAATGGCCACCTCACCGGTAACCCAGTCGGTCAAGTTCCGATGCCCCAAACCCATCGGAATTCGATCTCCTCCAAACGCCATTAATGTCGCCATTTGTCCCTCCTTGTGTCGCCATTTGTCCTTCGTTGTTGCCACGACGACATGGAGTGATTTAGGCACCAATTGTGTCACCATTTGCATCACCCAAGCATCGCCACCAACCTAAAACCGCGACCTTCAATCTGTTAATGGCTGATTGGTGAGGAAAATTACAAAATGTCCCCCTTCTTGAGGACTAAATGGTAATTTGCCATGGTCAGGGGATGTTTTGGTAATTTGCAATCCGTGACCTAATTTAAAATGCCTATAAATACATCACTATTTTCCCTTTTTAGACAACTCTTGGCCATTCTTGACAACCAAGAAACTTCTTTTCTACCATTCCTAATCCCTCCATTTCTCTCCTACCTAAGCTAAATATCTAGATTACCTTCCCCAAATCATTCCTTTCTTCCCATCTTCTCCACATATCTCCTTAGTCACTTCCCATTTGACTCCACCTATCTAGACACATCCTCATCATCCACTCTTTACACAAGGAGCATCAAAAGCAAGAAAATGATCAAGCTTACAAAAGGAGACCCAATGGTGATTTCTAATCTTTTACTTGCCTTCCCTTTGATTGTAATATGTGTAATTAAACCCCCTTTTCTAGGGTTTTGATGTGAGAACATGTGGATTGGGTTTTGCTTAAGCTAATATATATTTAATCTCTATTTGTGTTCTACTCATTTTATATTTAGGTTCTATGCTTTATATAATTGACATGTATATCCACTAGTTGATTATACTCTTGCTTAGGATAATTTGTTATATAATCTTGATTGGATTGACAACCTGATCGGCGCAAACTTCATGAACTGAAGGGAATCCTCATCTGTTTCACCTCGAAGACTAGAAAAGTGTTGAAATGAGAACTCTTCAACTCGTAGCTCCGTTGTAAATCACTCAACAGAATCGCTGACGGTTGAGCTCCCATAATCGAAAAAGTTCATAAGCCTCTGAGTAACGGGCACATTGGTAGAGTTCTCCATGTTTATCCGAATCCTAAAATAACCAACAAACAAAAATCAAATCGAACAAGCTAAGATATGAACAATAAAAAGTAAACTACAAATAACGAAAATAAAAATACGACTAAAACTAACTAAAGGTAATACACCTCCCCGGAAGCGACACCAAAAACTTGATCGGCACGAACGCGATGCGATAGTTCTAAAAACTATCGTGAATGATCAGACGTGCGAGTGTTTTCACCCTTCGCAAGTATATGAGTCGAACGAGTCGTATAGCGGTTAAAAGCAAGGGTATCGTTCCCACAAAGGAGGTATGGTACCTTAAGCTAGTTCTTGGTCTTAGATAATATATATATATATATACACAATATATTTACACTATTAACATGCAATAAAAGTAAAGGGAGATGTCACAAGCTAAACTAACAACTAAACTAACTAATATTAAACTAAATGCAACTACAACTAAGGGTTGTCAATCCCTTAGGCAATTAACTAACCTAATCACTAAACTTACCAATAACAATTAACTAAATTAACTAACTAGCTAAACTAATTACCACTAATGCAAAGTTATGCAAGAGTGATAATGAGATATGTTAGGGAATTAATGAATCATGCAAAATACCTAATTACTAGTTGATAACAATTAAGCATTTCAATTATAGGTTAACTAAATTAAGCAAGGTTTGCATTAATCAAGTAAATCCTATTTTACAAGTTAACAATTGGATTAATCAATTAACAAGCATATATCAATTAAAGCTCAATTCAAATAATAGATACAACTAGTCTCATAGATATAACACATTAATACACCAAATCCTTAACATAGCTATTTAATTGCACATTAACAACAAACTAAGGAAATAAGAGAGACAAAAGAGACAACCCCATGATCTTGGTGTAGTCTTTAAGCTAGCTCAACTCCTCTTGCTTTTCCTAGCTCGGAATCAATGTGTGGACGCTTGGATCGAGATTGGTGGCTGGAAAACCACCCTAAACACTAGTTACAAGCTAAGTGAAGTATGGTGTTCTTGTTATTCTAAGCTATTGAAGGTTTATTGTAAGTAAAGTGAGTTTATTTGTGTGAATGGGTGTAATTCTAAGGTATTTTGGTATTAGGGATTGTGTTTAAGGTTAGGAAAGTTGTATATTTATATGGGGAATGGTTTGGGCAGGGTTTGGACATGCAAATCTCCTAAGTCGATTGTTCCCGTGGGTTAAAATCCCCTATCCCGCGGGTTCTTGCTCTCCGACGGAACTCGCGGTGAAATATGGAAGTTGACCGCGAGTTCCACACCTTTTGGTTGGCGGGCACTTTCCCTCGGCATGAACTCGTAGAGTTCCCGTGGTTATGGACGTCTGGGATGCATGAAAGAAACCGCTAGGATCAAGCTTGTAAGCATGGTTGGCCATGGAGTTTGGAGGTCTTGGAGGAGAGGACAAACTTGTGCATGAGATGCCCAAAATGGGTCCATCGTGACCAGAGGGAGATTAGCTGCCGATTTGGGCAGAGATTGGTCAGAAAAACAGCTGGAAAATGGTCGAAAATGGCCGGATCAACTACTGGGTCGAGACGGGTCGGGTCGGGTCGGGTCTGTCGCAAGTCACGCTCGGGTCTACTGAAGGTTAGGGACAACTGACGTCAGCATTGCGTCACGCTGACGCAAGTCCCCCAAAATGACTCTGTTTTAGCACGTGTGACGTGGCACTGACCTTGTCTTTTGATGGCAAATTACAATCTGCTCCCCTGTCTTCTCCTTTAATCGCAGAATATTCAATAAAGTCCCGAATTTTGCACTTTTGCCCCTGATTTGTCCAAAATGACAACAATGCCCCTGAATTTCCCTATTTACTTGAAACACTTATGAAAATACCTACAAGGTTATACTAAACAACCTAGAGGGGGGGGGTGAATAGGTTGACACACTAGTTTTAAAAAACTCTTTCGTGACTTATGTCAAAACCTTGGTGAGCATACAAATTAACCTTAAACATGATTGTTATGAGAAAACAATTAACACATGTATGCTCAATTCACCACCCTTAGTCTACAAAACATATACCAACAAACAATGTATCTCATATACAAGATATTCAATTAAGATCAAATTCCACAAGTTGTATTTTGAATATTACAATGTAAGTACACTAAGTAAAACTACTACAACTTGCTAATGAAGGAAATATATTAAAACCAAAACAAAGGATACATATATTAATATTAATGTTCAATGAATATACAAATATCAATCTAAAAACATCTATACAAAAGAATCAAAAAATAAGAGAATTATATTTACACAAATGAATTGTATATACAAAAATGATCAAAATGAATATTGATTACAAATCACACTTTACACAATCTTGCTTCCAAATATATCACAAGTGAATATTGTACCACAAGATTAAAACATACACATAAACATATATAAAAGAGAGATAGAAAGAATTGACACATGAAATTTTTTAACGTGGTAAAACCTCCAAGGAGGAAACATCCACTGGTTGAAATACAACCATTAGGGTACTATATATATTGGATGGTAAATATAGAGAATCCACAAAGTGACCAATCTTTAGCTCACTCAACCTAGTGGAGTCTAAGTCTACCCAACCCTATTGGAAAGTATGAAATCCCTCAATGAGGCGGAACCACCATATATTGGACAACACACAAAACCAACATCGATGGAAGAGTAGAAATTCCTCAAGAGTGCATACACCTCCCGTGTACCCCGCTCTTTTGGAGTCTATGTCTAACCATACGCCTAGGCCTACCAATATAATAGCCAACTCCCTATCCAAGGCACTCATGCCTCTAGGGAACCTCCCATGCATGACTATTCGAGTCCTCCCGACTCTAGCCATGACTTCTTGCTTACCTATCCGAGTCATCCCGACTCTAGGCAAGTCTTCTTGCTTGGCTATCCAAGTCATCCCAACTCTAGGCAAGTCTTCTTGCTTGGCTGAGTCATCCCGACTCTAACCAAGACTTCATGCTTACCTATCCGAGTCATCCCGACTCTAGGCAAGTCTTCCAGACTCTAGGCAAGTCTTCTTGCTTGGCTATCCGAGTCATCCCGACTCTAACCAAGACTTCATGCCTTTTACAAGGACTTCCTAGTGTGATCATGTGAATGCAAATGATGCAAACAATCAATTCAACATAGAACATGTGATCAAGACATTCTATGGAACAACTAGACTTAAACATGTGAGAACACAAGTAATATAGTCTAGATGCTAAAACATGAATTAAACCTAGAGCATGTGAGAAACACCTTAACACAAAAGCTCCTAGTTCTATTCATACAAATAACACTTGAATAAAAACAAATACATGAAGCACATATTCAAGATGTCATAAACATACACATAAATGCTAGAATCACAAAATATATTCAATGAATATTCTAGCCAAAGATTTAGAGCAAGGATATAATGAATAGTCAATTAAATCCTAATAGTCTCTAAATACACAAACACAAGTGCTAATCCTAGATTTGTTCAATAAGAGGATCTAAGCACATGTGAGGATTATCAATCATAAAATACATCAATCAATTCACAAATAATCCTAGATATCAATCTAATCACAATACAACTCTCAAGCATGTGAAAAACCTAGAATCTAAGAAACTAGTTCACATATGTCTCTAATTAGACTTTTGATTAAGATTGATTGTGAAGCTATCTTTCTCAATAGCATTCACCAAACATACACATACATATAGAAGAAGAAACCCCAAGCAAATTGAAGGTTAAAAAGGAAGAAATCCCAAAGATATGAACACTACCTTGGATTCACGAGCTGGTTCGGTTTTCTGAGTGGAACCACCAGAAACATCGATCAAAAAGCTTCCAAACCACTTGGAAAAGGTAGAAGACTCGATTACAAACGTTCTCCAACTTGAATCACTCAAATCCGACTTCGTATGAGAAAGTTATGGGGTTTGGAAGTTGGGAAAATTTTGGAGAAAAATTCTGACGGGAATTCTAAGCTTTTCTTCTTGAAAACAAAATGGAGGGAATGGAGGGAATTAAAAAGGAGGAGAGAGGAGAGCAAAATGAGCCAATCACAAGTGGCCACATCACCCCAGCCCATGGGGGGCGCGTGGGCCACACGGGGGAAGAGAGCCCCTCTGGTCGTGGGGCCCACGGCTCCCACATGGCTTGGGCCACACGTGGCCTCTTGGCCACTTTCGCCTCTCGCGCATTCCCTCACGTTCTTTAGCCGTATCTTAGGCATCCGAACTCCATTTTCGGATTATGAACCGTGACTCCCTCACGCACGATGATCACTACATAACTTTGAAAAATGGTTGAGAAATCATCTTGGAAAACGACGATGAAGTTAACTCAACAAATGAGAACGAAAAGTAGCGTAGCTACATCGTTTGGACTCGAAATTAAATGAATGAGTAACCGAAATGACCGGAACTCAATAAGGAATCATA
The DNA here is from genome assembly GCA_008009225.1 of Acer yangbiense. Lineage (NCBI taxonomy): Eukaryota > Viridiplantae > Streptophyta > Magnoliopsida > Sapindales > Sapindaceae > Acer > Acer yangbiense. The sequence continues at coordinate 38,249,471 of CM017762.1, forward strand.
ATAGAGCATATTCAAGTCCAAATACAAAAATACGGAAACATACAAACACAAAGACACACACATATGCTATTTCCTAGACATAGTCCTACAACATGCAATAAGCAAAGTTTGTTAAGATAGTATAAATGCATGAGCATATATTATCAAGTGTGTGAAAGTGATATATAAATGATGTTTAACCATGAAGGAACACACAAGGATGCCATGTGTGTGTGTGTGTGTGTGTGCCTAGCCTTGTAAGAGATATGAGGTCTTATATTACCTTTGATGATCAATGAAGCACGTATCTCTTTGAAACCGGCATTTTGCATGAATTGTGGCCAAGACTTTCTTCGTCTTCTTAAATCTTCAACATATGTATGACTAAACATTACAAAAGAAACACGTTTTGATATGGAATACATGCCAACACAAACTATAAACCTAACAACTTATTTAATCCATTAAATACCCGGTTTTACCTGAGAAACAAGCATAAAGTAATAGGAATTAGGGGTATAAAATAGGTACTTTTATACCCCAATCAAACCCCCAAACCTAACTTTTACTAGTCCTCGAGCAAAACAAAACAAAAATATATATACAACCTGCTAGCCCACAGGTTTCTTCTGAAATTAGCCAAGGTCTCCTTCTCGGTAAACACTCCCATCTGGATCAGTTTTTTGTGAAACTTCTCTACATAAGATCTCAATGTCTCACCCCGCTCCTAGATCACGTACTGGAGTAGGACAAGGTCCTTGGGACGAGGTTTGATCCCCTGAAACTGAGCATAAAAATCTGTAGTAAAAGAATCCACACTACTTTGAGGTAACTTTCTTAACCAAGTGTTGGCACAGTCGGTCAAAGTGAAAGGGAACATCCTGCACATTGCTGACCAGGTAGCATTCTGGATCTCTATCTGGTGGACAAAACTCTCCATGCGGCTCACAGGGTCTTCCAATCTAGAGTATTTCTCGACAAGCATTTTGAACTTAGGGGTAACTCTACTTCTTTGATTCTCCTGGAGAAGGGTGAATTCATCTCCCATAAAGGGTTCTTCTGGGTACTCCTGTGCTTCCCCTTCCTTAGCTCCTCGAGTTCCTTCGCCATTTTGGCCATTTGGTCTTCAAGGCACTTGGACCCCTCATGCTTGGATCAGGCTACCGAGTCTTCATTATCCGAAGTTTTGGATACCACGGTTGCCTCCTTGTGCTCCTCCTTCTAAGGCCGAGTACCTTACGGGTTTCTCCTGGGCCTGGTACTACCACCTGCATCGGGTTGTGGAGCCCTTTTCTCTACTGCCGGTTTAGTCACTGGCTGGTTCTTTCAATGAGGAATGTCAAACGCTGACTTCACCTGTCGGGACCTAAAATCTCCAAGGTGATTTGGAACTAGCAGTGGCGGTCCGAGTCTGCTGAAACCTGGTACGCGGGTACTTGGTCCAGCCTCTCCCACGAACCTGGGTGCTTCGAAGGGTATCCCTTGGGCGATCATCCAGAGGCAGATGCTTTCCACATAGGTAGTAGCATGCTGCTCCATAGTATCCTGATTTATCTCTTGGACCGCGGGGTCCTAGGGTGCGGAGCCCACATTAGGTGGAGGAATCAGTGCCGAGATTTGGCTTCTCGCTCCCCTTCTCTTCCCTTGGTTTCTCTAAGTGGAAGCGAGGAAATGGGGTCCGGATGGGTCGGGCTGCCCCTGAGAGGATCGGAGCCTCATCTTCTGTGTCTTCTAGGTAGAGCTAGGTAGCTTTTGTAAATGAGGCAGGAGTAGTTCTCACAAACGGCGTAAAAAGTGTTAACTTAAAATTGTCACTAAGGTGAATTTCCAATTAACAATTCTTATGACTGAAATCGGGGTAGATCGCAGTCGGAGAGATATCACGTAGTTCGATACATATGAGTTCTCAGTAAAGCAGATCAAACACAATGATGACGAAATAAAAGATATAGCAATAGGATCACATATAACTCATTTTTATTGATAATAAACACGTAATGAGAGTACAATTGATATTTTTAGTGGCTATGGTAAAAGGGGTAAAACTCAGTTGGTAATGGAGATGGAGATGGCGATGGAGCTCTCGTGCATGTCGATAAGTGGAAAAGAATACTGTAGGGTTAAGGACTCAAGTTGCGGTCCCCTTTCTGTATGGTAACATGTTGTATATATACGTCCCAATGCTTGCTGAGCACTCCTCTAAATTCGGTCCAGTGACCTAGAGATTTTCAGGACGTTCCATGGCAATTGGCGAGAAGATCGAAGGATTGATTCTAGGAATCAAGCGATCCCTTATTTGGCGGAATTTTATAGAGTTGACTTTGCTTTCAAATAGAACTCTTGAGTGGCGAGAACGAGCCAATTTCCTTGTTATTAAAACACTGTCGTCTTACTGTCCTTCTTAGTTGCTTGATCTTGGCATACTGTTCTTACCTTGATACTTGGTAGTCCGCTAATCTGCTACTTACTGTTTGGTTGTCCGGCTCTAGGAAAGATTGGGGTACATAGGTATCCCACCTCCTACTAGGTCATGGTACTAAAGTTTCGGGGTACCAGGTGGTAGCGGGGTACTAGGATTATGTAGTAGTGGAGTCCTTAGGAACTTGGCTTCTGTGTTTCTTGGTGCTTGGGAGTTTAGGAGCCCTTGGTTTTGATCCGGATTGGTATAAGGCCTACCCGGTTACTTTACTGGCGGGGTACCGGGATGCTCTTCTATGATGCCATTCTATCTTAATTATATCTTCAATGTTTATGGAAAAGTCTTTTTTGAACCCCTGCCATTTTTAGCGGTTAACAAAAGTGTTTGATACTTATCATACTACCAACAGTAGTATGACACTAAGAGACCTTCTCCTAGTCAGAAAAAGATTTTGACTTTTAATTAAATAATTAAATAATTAATTAATTAATTAACTTCCATTTAATTAAACAATAAAATAAAACAATATAATAGACTAATTTCTTTAGCCTTGCCGCCTAAGTACATACATGGGCTATATATATATTTATTAAATCCATTGGATCTTAATAAAAAGTCAACATGTGAACTATACCCAATCTTACTAAAAGAAACAAGTCAACATGTCTTACAATTCTAGATGGATCCATAAATTAGTTCGGTAGAATATATCAAGTGATCCATGCAAGACTGTGTGGATTGGGGATCTTGGCGGACTATCTAAATTTAAGCTTCAATAGATATAACCCAATCACAATCAACCAATGATTCACTTAGGTTCGATCTATTAATTTTAGCTCATTCCATTAAAGAACTAAAATTGAACTCTTAAATAAAGATAGAATAAGTAAATGTTTCTCATTTGTACCCTATACAATCTTATTGGAGATAGTGTATCCTCGTGAAAAATATCAGTAATCGCCAAGAGCTCATAGACCGCCTATAGCTCTCCTAGTTACCATATTTACTCATATGACCACATTTTGAACTTGGATATTCTGACTTGTCCAGAAGCCATGTTTCAATAGACACTATCGAAAACTTAACGTTAAGATTTAATATCCAATACTTCAAAATATCCATATGATAATATTCTACTCTCATTTAATAAATGGAGCCACGATGTCCATATCTATAAATGAAGTCCTTTACCGATTAACAAATGAATACCATCAAACTATCGAGGATAGACTATGCTATATAATCGTATTCATTGATAGCTCAAATGATAACACTTGTAACCATAAGTTCATCATTTATCTCAAGATTAAGATAGAATCTTCGATTATCTTTAAAATGAAAACTTTATCCACTGACGGTTCTGGATAAAGTATTTCACTGTGATCCTATTCAATGCACCTAGTGCACTAGATTTTTTTAATGATGCCTCGTGTTTGCTATGTGGTGAGTTTAGGTCAGTTCGCAGGTTTGGTAGTTCTCTGGCGAGCAGCTACCTTTAGTGGGCGATTTGCTATATGTTCCTCATCTTGCTATCGATATGCGTGGTCCGTAGAGCTGATGTGGTCTGATATCGTGGATATTTGGTTCCTTTAATCCCTAGTTCTATGCTGATGTGTCGAATCGAGTAAAATTAACCCAAACAACAGTCACATGACAAAAAAAAAAAAAAAAAAAAAAAAAAAAAACACAGAACTACTTAGAGAAGAGTAAAACAATGACATTGTGAAAGCTAAAAACAAATCAAAGGGGAGAGAGAGAGACTAAGAGAGATATGTACAATAGAGGAGCTAATGAGTTCACAAAGCATTTATCGTAGTCAATAACTGGTTTGCTTGCCTGACTGCGTGAGCAAGAGAAATATATATATATATATATATAGTCTAAGGCTATAGAAGATGAGAAAACAAGTGTTTGCTTCGCAGGGAATTGTAGATCCTAATATTTTCAATTTTCATTTGCGAGTTTAATTGGCCTGTTTGTGTGGTTCTGTTCTGGCACCAGCAGCTTCCATTTATACACGCAAATTCAATGGGATTGCAAATGCAAAATGTTTATCATTTTGCTAATTCTAGACAAAGTTACCTATACCCACCCATTTAGTAGCCATTCATAAGAAAGTTAACGGAATGTGACGAAATGACCATTAATATCACACTATTTGCCAAAAATGGCCATTTTGAAACGAAATCCCCATCTAATGGCCATTTTGATAGTGCCCAACCAAATAAACGAGGTTAAGGCTGAGAGAGAGAGAGAGAGAGAGAGAGAGAGAGAGAGAGAGGCTAAGGCTGTAAAAGATGAGAAAAACAAGTGTTTGCTTCGCCAGGAATTGTAGATCCTTATATTTCCGATTTTCATTTGCGAGTTAAATTGGCATGTTTGGGTGGTTCTGTTCCGGCACCAGCAACTTCCATTTATACATGCAAATTCAATGAGATTGCAAATACATAATGTTTGTCATTTTGCTAATTCTAGACAAAGTTACCAAAATACCCAACCATTTAGTAGCCATTCATAAGAAAGTTAACAAAATGTGATGGAATGACCATTAGTTTCACACTCTTCGCCAAAAATGGCTATCTTGAAACGAAATCCCAATCTAATGGCTATTTTGATAGTTCCCATCCAAATGGATAAGGTTGAGGCTAAGAGAGTTAGAGAGAGGCTGAGGCTGTAGAAGATGAGAAAACAAGTGTTTGCTTCGCTAGGAATTATAGATCCTTATATTTCTGATTTTCATTTGCGAGTTGAATTGGCCTATTTGGGTGGTTCTGTCCCAGCACCAGTAGCTTCCATTTATACATGCAAGTTCAATGAGATTGCAAATACAAAATGTTTATCATTTTGCTAATTCTAGACAAAGTTACCAAAAAACCCACCCATTTAGCAACCATTCAAAAGAAAATTAACGGAATGTGACAAAATGACCATTAGTATCACACTATTCGCCAAAAATAGTCATTTTAAAACGAAATCCCCATGTAATGGCCATTTTGAAAGTGCCCAACCGAATGGATGGCCACCAAGATAATTATCCCTATAATATATCTAAGATTTTATGCAATACTATTACAAATTGTTTGATATGATTTCTGTTTTGTCCATGTAGTTTTTCAATCCAAAAGCTACTTAGCATTTTGTTGTTGTTGCTATTTGGCATCCATTTCAACCAATTTTTCTTTTACGAGCACACAATTTTAAGCATATTTTGAGCATACTAATACACATCACTACATTTTTGTCATGCCAGCAACCTAACTTCAATAATAATAATACACATAGCAAAAATGTGGTGATGTGTAATAATATGTTCAAAGTGTGTGCTAATGAGAGAAAAATTGACATTTATATTAGGTTTATTTGGCAAAGATCTTTTTGAGTTTTTTCAAAAGAAACAAATTGACATAAATACTCTCATATTGTTTTAAGAAAATTTATCTATTTTATTCACTTAATTTTTGTAAATACTCTCGTAATATTTTAAAAAAAAAATTGTTACTGTTTGTAAGTTGTAACTCATTGCTGTCAAAAGACTCAAAACTATTTTAGAGAATCAATCTACTAACCTATTATAGACATATACCGAAACAATTTATTAACCTAAGAAGATTTTTAAATTGAATACCAAACAAAATGGATATGAACTTTATTCGGTAAAAATCTATTACTAAGTGTGTGTTTGGTATGGTTTTTAAAAAGACTAAAAGCGTTTTTTTTTTAATGCTACAAGCTGTTTGGAAGTTTTATTTTATTTTTTATTATTTGACAAAAATCAAAATAGTATTTTTTTAATATATGAATTGTCTTAACTACTTTTTATAAACAGTAATGCTACACATCCCACCTAAAATCCCACCTAAAATCCCACCTTTTTCATCCCACTACATATGGCATATGAAATGTCAAATGGTGAGTGGATACATGGGGTAGGTGAGATAAATCATCATTAATGTGTATCCACTCACAATTTGACACCTCACATGCCACATGTAGTGGGATGAAATATGTGGGATTTTAGGTGGGATGTTTAGCATTATTGTTTTACAAAAGTTATTTTATGTCTACTAGAAGAAGCCCAAAATTTGGGAATTCACAAAAAGCTTTTTGAGCTTTTTTAAAATATATGAATTGTCTCGACTACCATTTATAAATTTTAGATATTCCACCATACAACTCTGTAAGGATTCCCATTATTGATTGGCTTATTTCGTGGTCAAACCACATGTTGGGGTTTGGTTGTAAGGGTAGTCTAGGTGTTTGTTGAAGATCAAGACCCTTTCCAAGACCTCAAGAGGACAAGCACCAAAGGTATATATCTAGTGCTTACATTGGCTTGAAGAGATATAGTTGCACACACACACACAACATGCATAACTCTTATTCTTGTATGGTGTGTTTATATTTTGTGTGCATTGTGCTTTATTGATTTATTCAATATCTCTTCTTGCATGTTGAATTGATTGCATCTTGTTATATGATAATGCCATGACATGTTAGGCATTAGGATGCATTCAATACCCACACTTGCACTTCATGTATGTTAACTTTTAGTGTGGAGTAATTCGTTTCCCTAAGGATGTTCGGAAACGTCCGCGCGTGCACGGTAATGTGCTTTGTTTTGCGCGATGATCGCCGGTGGAGATGCCTTTGGCTTCTCCTTGGTTTCACCATTTTTGGTGAATCGGCGGTTACGTTCGGCGGCCTGGCCGCCGTTCGAAACCGCCGAATGAGACCTGATTGAAATATATCTCTCGGGTCCAAAACGGCGGTTGGGATCGGCGGTTTCCAAACCGCCGAATGAAGTCGCCGAAGTTCCCCTGTTCCACACGGGAGCCATTCGGCGGTTCATGTCGGCGGCCTGGCCGCCGAATGAAACCGCCGATCGGTGCGTTTCAAGGGCAAAATTGTATTTTCACCTGCCCTGTTTTTGGTCTCTATAAATACATCCTTATCTCTGGTTCAGAATACAAGTCTTTGATTATAAGAACCCTAGAGAGATATTTAGAGAGACTTGAGAGAGAAAGCTTAAAGATCATATCTTTATCTCTCTAAACCCATTCCCACATGCATAAATCTTCATCTAAGCATCATCTAGGATCATCTAGCATATGCTAATGCATGGGACTTCTTCAACACACATGGTATGATTTGTTGAACACTTTTATCTTACATAATTAGTGTTTCTACTTATCAATTTTATCTCATATTTTACTTATATGTGTTTAGATTAATTTCTACATATAAGATTGAGATTATGTGTTGATTGGGTTTTTATTTGTTAGCTAGGCTTTAATGTTCATATGCCATCTAGCTAATTGATCTCATTTGTTAATTGAGATTATTTTTCATAGCTTATTTGATTAGGTCATTATTGCCTAAAAGCTATGCCATGAACATTCTTGTGTGATGTATTGATAACTAGGTTGATAGATTGTTTTTTAATCAACTAGTTAATCCTTTGAATGTTTGTGGGTTTTATATGATAGCTTTGTATCTAGGATTGGTTATCCTTTACTTAGCTAAAGTTATATGCCATGTCATATAGCTATATGTGATATCTAGGATTGATTATATTGTCATCTTATAATCCTAGGTAAGCATTTAGAGTACCCTAGCTCTTATTGCATTAATTGAGTATTCATACATATTCACATAGGGTTGTGCATCTCTTTTGAGAGATTGAAGTCTTGGGGCTAAGTGTGCTTAGGCCTCAAGCAAATTGGACTAGAGCCGCTATAAAAGGCCCGCGTGGTAGATTAGAGGGTGCTCACGCCAAGAGTAGTGTATCAGGGGATATCACTGGGGATTGAACCAAGAGTGGCGATTGGTAGTGTCCATAGCCTGAGGTTATCTAGGGTGAGGGTCCGAGAATCACTTGAGGGTGTAACCGTCTTTTCATATAGTGGATTTCGAGGTCCGAGTGTGGCGCACTTAACAGCCCGTGGTTTTTCCCAGTGGTTGGGTTTTCCACGTAAACATCAAGTGTCATTTACTATTTCCGCATCTTATTACACTTGTATGTTTTGTTGACTTGCTAGGGGTATTTTCGTAAAATTGACATGCATGCGAAAATTGGGTAATAATTAGATAAAATCTATTCACCCCCCCTCTAGCTTTATATTGATAAACACACCTCGAGTATTTAATTACTTTCAAACTCTTTATAAATACATTGTCAACATATTTTTTGTAATTTACACAACTAAAAACTATTTTTAAAAATACATTGTCAATACTTTTTTTGTAATTTATACAACCAAAATGTTTTTTTTTTTGTTAAAAACTCTACTCAATATAAGATATATTAGTAAAAGATCTACTCTAAAAACTTTACTTGAAAAGCTATACCAAACAAGAAGCTCTATGAGATATTGAGATAAGTGCACAATATGTCGTAAAGTATTATCCCAATTATAGGAGTAGATATCTAGGTCCCTGATTCCAGAAGACCTTAACCCGTTGATTTGAGATTAAAAAAAAAAAAACACACACACACACACTGTAAGAACTTCTTCAATGCAAATATGGCTTGTGAAAAAAAAAAAATGTCACGTAGGATAAATAAACGTTCTGTTAATAATTGTTTCTCCAATGCAGCTTTGTATATTCAACCTCAAGTTGACATAACAAAAAATATATATTAGAAATTGTCAATATGACCATCTACTTTCAGACGGTCTGTTGCATAACCCTTTTTTAAGTTGACTCAGCAAACATTTAAAATTGACATTAATTTTTCATCTACTTTTTGTAAGAAAATAAAATAAAATAAAAATAGAAAGTAAAATTGGACACATTATTAAAACAAAACATGTTTAAAATAGAAGTATTGGAGAATAAATTTTAAGTTGATTGTCTATCAAATCCATATTTATTCAACATAGGAAGCAAGTCATTTAAAATTGAAACAATTTTTTATATGTAAACCATTTTTATATTAGAGATGCTCTAACAAATTAACAATAAGGAATTCGTCATCATAAACTAATCCGCACCTGAAAATACTCTTCCACAACGTATGGCCCGACCCGATGGATCCAAAATCCAGAGACCAAACCACCACTTACCAGTCCACCGTCATCATTCCTCATTCATCATACAAACATAGCCCAAAACCCTTGATAACAATAAAATCTCTCTTCATTTTCTCTTTCAATTGATTAATAATCACTAAAAAATGGCTCTTCTTCACTCTTCCGCTCCAGCTCTTACTTCTGCAGCCACTCTCTTCTCCAACAACAACAAAACTTCCTCTCTCTCTGGCCTTCAACATCGCATCGTAAGTACTTTTTCAATTTCTGGTGTGTTTGATTCGTCAATTATTATTGATTTTTGATTATCTTTAGAGGTGTAATGTGGTGGAACCATTGAAGTGCGAGAATGGATACCCGTTTGTTTCGACTCTCAGCAATGATTTCTTGGCTTCGAAATCGCATTTGGATTTCACTATTAACAAGCACGACACCAGGCTTCGTATTTTCTCCGGCACAGCCAATCCTGCTCTCTCTCAGGTTTTTCTTTATGATTGATTATGCCCATTAACTTTCTGTTTTCGAATGATCATTATAATGACTAATCCAAAACCCTTAAAGCACTTTTCAATTGTTTTCTTGTATTTCCTTAGGAAGAACTTTTTAAGTGTATTAACTATTAAGTGATGATTCAAGGGCTCTTATGCTTATTTGTGGATAAATCCTGCTTCCTGCAAGGCTGCAACATATAGACTTACACTATGTTTGGATTGGTGGAATAGGAGAGAAAGGAAAGGAAAGGAGATGAAGGGAAAGGAAAAGAAAGTGTTTTTAATGATTATTGTTTGGATGGTTATAAATATAAAAGATAGGAGAGGAAGCCAATCTTATTTGGAGGAGAGAAATAAATGAATTAATTCCATTCTATTTATGAAAATACCATTCTTTCAACAATATGAATGCCCAATATTAATAAGGTTAGTTTTGGAATGTTGAAAAAATCATTAATTTTGGATTCCTTTCCCTCCTTTTCCTCTCAAATTTAGGTGAAACAAGAAGAAAAAAAATCCTTCCATTTCCTTTCCTTTCTCTCTCATTTAACAATCCAAACAAGATATTAGAAATCCATCCAAATCCTTTCCTTTCCCTTCTCATATTCCATCAAACCAAACATAGCGTTAGAGTTAGGAGCGGTTTTTTATTTTCTTAATAGCTCTTTCAAATGCTATGTAAAATCTGTTATTTCATAATTTTATGATTTTGAATTATTAAGCCGTTCAATTTCTCTTTCTAATTATCATTATTACTGAGTTATGTGTTTACAATCAGCTAGTTTTGGGAGTGCTTTTTAGGAAGTAGTTTCGATTGAAAGAACTTTTGTAACTACATAAACCTCAAAATTGCTTTCTAGAAAACCACCTTCTCCTGTGATTATTTATTTTTAAGTATTTTTCTTGTCCTACAGCACTTTCTACTAGAGTATATTAAGTGATTTTATAAAAACAAATTCCAACCAAAAGGCATTTTATATTTGTTTTGGGTAAAATGGAAGTCTTTTTGAGTAAAAGCTCTAAGAACATACTTAAAAAGTGCTTTTGACAATATTATAAGCATTTCCAAATGCATTTTAAATATATTAGTGTTAGGTGCCTAATTTTTGATGTGTTATTGAATAGGAAATCGCATGCTACATGGGTCTGGAGCTTGGGAAGATTAAGATAAAACGATTTGCTGACGGGGAGATTTATGTTCAGTTACAAGAAAGTGTTAGAGGGTGTGATGTGTTTCTCGTGCAACCCACATGTCCTCCTGCAAATGAGAATCTCATGGAGCTTCTTATAATGATTGATGCTTGTCGGAGGGCATCTGCGAAAAATATCACTGCGGTCATTCCTTACTTTGGGTATGCTCGTGCTGATAGAAAGGTAGTCTTGTAAATGTGAAGTGTGAATATCATTTGCTAAAATGAATCTATCTGCAAGAGTGGCAGTTGCCAATACACAAAATATATATTTGACATTTATTTGTAGGATTATGGTTGGATATCAGATTAAATTGGTTGGATATCAGATTAAATTTTTGCCTCGTTATTTCCCTATACTATGAATTCAGACTCAAGGGCGTGAATCCATTGCCGCCAAACTTGTTGCAAATTTAATAACAGAGGCAGGTGCAAACCGTGTTCTTGCTTGTGATCTTCATTCTGGGCAGTCCATGGGCTATTTTGATATTCCTGTGGATCATGTATATGGTCAGGTAATAACCTATTTTGTTTGGATTCTTTGTATATTATTTATTCAAATAGATGTTAGAATATGACAATTATCTGAAAGCATTTGGCCATTATCTCAAGTGATTAATGGTTGGATGGGGTTTGGGCAGATCCCTGGGTTTGAATCTAACAGAATAATCTAAAACAGAATTGAACTAGATGAATTTGGTAATTTTGAAAATGCTACATTAAAATGCTGATGATTTGTTTTTTAATATTGTAGTTTTTTTGATAGTCTGTTATTTTAGCTGGAAACACATCGAGCTGTTATTATTAAAGTTGTGTTTGTCTCTTCCATGGTATAATGAAGCACATGAAATATCTTATTGCCCTCTCATTTGTATGAACAATTGAATTGTCTATAATTTTATTTATCAGTTGGTAATTGTTATTTCTTTTTCCTCTGTGCACCATTAGCCAGTGATACTTGATTACCTGGCCAGCAAGACTATATGTTCTGATGACTTGGTAGTGGTCTCACCGGATGTTGGTGGTGTTGCTAGAGCACGTGCATTTGCCAAAAAATTATCTGATGCACCTCTAGCCATTGTTGATAAAAGGCGGCATGGGCACAATGTTGCAGAGGTTAGTTCCACTTATTATTATGTTGCTTTGTGCTTCGTGATTGGATTAACCCAGTTGTTATTATTATTTTTGTTTATTTTATTATTATTTTTGCTTATAAAGTCGGTGTAACAAGAAACATGAAAGTTTTTCCATATCATCATATGTTTTTATATTGATATGTGCCTGATGCCCTTTTGCAGGTAATGAATTTGATAGGTGATGTGAAGGGGAAGGTAGCGGTTATGGTGGATGACATGATTGACACAGCTGGTAAGCTTTGTTTAAAATCTAATTGTTTTCCCTTGTTATCAATCAAAAAACATGAAATAGATGATCAACTCTTAGAATTGTCTTTCCTTTTCTTTAGTAGTGTTATCTTTGCATTCCTTGTTATTTGATATTGTAGTAAGTCTTCCTGATTGGATATTGTGTTATAGGAACTATTGCCAAAGGTGCGGCTCTGTTACATCAAGAGGGAGCCAGGGAAGTCTATGCATGCACCACACATGCTGTTTTTAGGTACCTGATATCTTTTCTAGCTATAGGGTTCATCTTTCATTCCTTAATAGTTAATTTCTGGTTAGCAGAAGAGCACAGTACCTTTTCATTTTATACTTGGGCCCTGCTAATTTCAACAAACAAGCTTCAGGTCTGTTAAAAAATTTAGATCTACCGTCTATGTGCTCAAGCCTATTTTTAATAAGTTTGAAAGCTCAGTTAGAAAATTAGTACTGCAACCTTAGTACTTTGTAATTTGGAATCTATCTTTGAGTTCACTTGAATGTTTGAATGCTTTGAGGGGTAAATATACTTAACCTTCTTTCATGTGTAGCTGGGTACTTTAGTTTAACTATGGCATCAGTGAGGTTTATCGCTAGTTTGCCCATGTAAATGAGGTTATATTTTTTATCAATTGTTCGAAAACGACTTCTTCATTGTATATCTATGTCTGAAAACTGTTATTTCCCTTTCAGAAAACCAATTATGCCTTTAATAGAGGACAATCCTTGGACTTTGCACAGTGCAAACACTAACTGTGATTGTTCATTTATAGCAATTTTTTATTGGTTATGTTCTTATGTTTTGCAGTCCCCCTGCAATAGAGAGGTTGTCAAGTGGTCTTTTTCAAGAGGTGATCATCACAAATACCATTCCTGTGTCAGAGAAGAATTATTTCCCTCAGCTGACTATCCTGTCAGTAGCAAACCTTCTGGGGGAGACCATATGGCGGGTTCACGATGATTGCTCAGTGAGTAGCACATATTTCAATAAGATTGAATTGATTCAATAACTAATGAATTTGTTCATGCCACAAAAGTTAAAAAGTAATCTATTTCACTGTTTCAATTGACATGTTTTCAAATATGCGTGATCTTCTTTGTTTTTTTAGGGAGTGGCATTGTATAATTTCTGCATTAGATTATTCTTTAAGTTTAGAGATGGCAGTGCTAAGAGCAAATTGATTTTGGTTATGTTCTGATTGTCAGGGTGGCTATGAACCTTATTCGAGCTTGGGAATTGACTGATCCATATGCATTGGTGGTGTATATCTAGCTAGCTTCTCTACGGCCGTTTAGTTAACTTCTCGTAAACAGGATTGTCAAAATAGTTGCAAAATCAAATTTCATCTGATGGGAGAGTTGTTATGTTCTAGTAGTTTCTGTTGAAAGGTTTACCCGATATATATGGGTTGACTGGCAAATATTAGTAGCTTGAATCAGAATCTGTATAGGTCTCATGCATGGATTCTCGTTCCTGAAAATATTGTTGAGAGAGAAGGGTTTGAATTCAGGTGTAATTTCCTGTTGATTGTGAATCAACTGTAGATTTCTCTATATTCACTATTTCTAGTTTTGCTCGAATGTCACTTGATATAATGTAAGCTTCTTGTACCTTGCTAGTAGAGTTTATGAAACCAACATTTATCACGAGTATGAAAATATGCAGCAATTATGATCTTATAATATGACTTCACTTTACAGTTGAGGAATTCTTATGAAAATAATGAAATTTTAAGATTATATTTTCTCCCAAATTTTGTGATATTATGCAGGCTTGCATTTGAAAATAGAATTTTGTTGGTTGTGTTCCTTCTAAATAGTTTTGCTTTTTGTTGATGGAAATGAATTTGTTGTCACGTAGTTCTAAATTTTGTATTTTTAAGGATGAGAATTATTATAATTTGAGGATATTATCAAAACGCCCTGTAGTTTGACATATTTGTCGTCTCCCCTTCTAGTTTCATTAATGGTCCTAATCACCCATATAGTTTTTCATATTCTTGTTTTCCCCCTTTATCGTTAAGTATTCAGTTATAAATTTTAAATAGACAAGGATAAGATGGTAACTTGATAAGAAAATAAAATTGAAAATTATTTAGCCGATTATTAAAATAAGAAAATTAATATCAAGAAATTATAAAAAAATAAAAATTAAAACATCATTATCTTTTCAACCATCATCTTTTCCACTGTCATTTCCAACACCAAACCCTAGCCAAAACTAGAATCCATCGAAATCACACCAACCACCACTCATATGAGTGCCGATCTCCTCCCAAACGAAGAGAATGGTGTTCGATCTCCTCCCAAACGAAGAGATTGAGAGAAGATCAGTGCCCAATCCCTTTCTAAACGAGGAGATTGACGTTTGATCACGTCCCAAATGAGGAGATTGACGCTCGATCTTCTTCCAAACGAGGAAATCAATGTTTGATCACCTCTTTCCTGCCGCTCAATCTTCTCCAGTCGTCGATTGTCTTCTTTTTCTCTTTCCCCTTTCTTTTTCTTCCCATCTCTCTTTTCCATCTTTTTTCCCTTGATAGATAGGGATGGCAATTGTACCTGGCCTTACTCGGACCGGAATTCCCAAGAAATACCCGAACATTCCTTACCCGGTTGGGTAAGGAATATCCGGGTACCCAGTCGGTTGTGTACTGGCACGGGTCCGGGTATACCCGGGTACCCGGTTTTTAATTTTAATTTTAATTTTTTAAAAAAATAAAGTTGTCGAATTAAAAATAAATAAATAAATAAATAAACCCTAATTTGTTTTTTCAAAATTTCACAGTCGACTTTTTCACCAGTCAATCATTATCCTCAGAGAATCTGCTCCTATGCGTCCGCCATTTTAATCGACTCTGTTTAAAAAAAAAAAAAAAAAAAAAAAAACAACAACAACAACAACAATTCTGGGTATTTTATTTTTTGACTTCATCAACTCTCTATACTCTTGTTTTTGTTTATTTGAAGAAAATTGTAACGGAATCCAAGGCAAGATGGAAGAATAAGATAGGGTGATTTTAATGGAGTCCATTCAAGTGGGGTGTGAGTTTAGTAAAGAAAATCGAATGAAAGTGAGTTAATTGATTGAGATAGATAAGAGAAGGAGGAGGCGTTAGTTTTGTGAAGAAACCATTGGAGCACCTGGTTTTGGTTTTCATTTACCGAGACTCGTAATAGCACACATAGTTGTTTTTTTATTTAAAGAAAGAAAGAAATGTTGGCCGAAAAGCTCATGATTTTAAAAGCAAAAAAAAAAAAAACTTAAAAATTAAATTTGGGTAAACCCCATGTATGGATACTTGGATATTCGATCGGGTGTTTCCCGAGCGGATACCCGGATTGTAAACTCCGGGTTTTTTCCGAGTGGATACCCAGAGTGCAAATAGCTGGGTACCCGGACCCAACCCGGGTTTTTGCCATCCCTATTGATATAGGTTTGGGTGATAGGTAGGTTGCGGTTTGGGTGTTAGGTGGAGAGATAAAAAGGTTGGGTTTGATTTTGGTGGAGAGTGACTGGGTTTGGATTGCGGGGTAGTGGTGGTTTCTAGATTTTGATGGTTTGGGTTGGCCGCCGACGAGGAGATTGAGGCTAGGTTTGTTTAATCTAATGGTGATTGTGGTGGATGGTTGTGGGTTTGGTTGTGAAGCTGTTGGTGGTTAGGTTTGGTTTGATGTATTATGGTTCTAGGTTTTGAATTATGATTTGTGGTTTGGTGATGATGGTTCGGTGTTGATGGTGGTGGTTTCTGGAATTTGGTGAGTTTTCTAATGATGATGATAAAGTGTTTATTTCTGTTCAATTTTTTTGTTTAACGTGATGAATTGATGAATCTGATCAATAATTTTCTATTCACTTTTGTTGTTTAATGTGTTGAACTTGATGAACTCGATGAATCTGGTTTTAATAATTTTTTATTTTGTTTATTATAAATAGTTTGAGGTAGAATAGTAACTTTTAGATTCTATTGAAGGGTAGAATATTCTTTTTGTATCATAATATAAACTAACGGCGGGGGGATAGAGTAAACTAGAGGGGGAATAATAGTCATTAATGGAACTAGAGGGGAAAAATTAGGGAATAGAAACTACATGCGAGATTTTGATAAGAGAGTAATGTTAGACAACCAAAAAAAAAAAAAAAATTGTTTAAATTCATGCTCAAATAATATGGCATATGAGTTGTCAACATCTTATAAACCATGAGAGAATTTTGCACACAATCGCGCTTGTGGGAGTGACATATGTCCTCTCATACTTGTTTTATTTCTAATTTTATTAACAATTTCATTTTAGTCCCATTATTTGTATATTTAGTTTTGTGACCTCTAAATTATCATAAATTCATTAATTTACTTTATATGACAAAAATTTTAATATTCAAACGTAACTGTCCTCTCATACTTGTTTTATTTCTAATTTTATTAACAATTTCATTTTAGTCCCATTATTTGTATATTTAGTTTTGTGACCTCTAAATTATCATAAATTCATTAATTTACTTTATTTGACAAAAATTTTAATATTCAAACGTAACTGTAATTTAAAATTGACAGTTTTACCCCTAGGATTAAGATATTATTTAAAATAGGAGTAATTGCACAAACTTCCTCTGAGTTTAGGCCTAATTACACGCATATGGACTTTTTACCAAATATTACACAAACATCCCCTACCATCAGTTGACTTCCATTCAAACTAACTGTTGACCATATTTTTAATATTAAAAGTCCAAAATACCCTTAGTTACTTATTTATATTTTATTTTGTTCCCCTTAAAATAAAATAAATTATATGAAAATGCAAATAAAAAACTTTTAATTATATTTTTTTCAACAAATTTTAAAAGACAAAAATATATAAAACAAAAAATTTAGACTTTAAAAAAATTAGAAAAAGGAATAAAGGAAAATTTTTAAGAAAAGAAATGGAGAACAGATCTCAAATACGCCATTGTTAGGACTTGGATTTACAATCATGTAAAACAAAACTAGATTTTAAGTTTTTGACATTAAAATACAATCATTATTGATGATTGAAAATTGAATATAATTATGGAATCTCATTTATTGCTAAAAATCATGTGACTTGAATGGAATCCTATTGATGATTGAAAATTGAATATAATTGTGGTTTGTTGGTTTATGAATCGTCAATAATGATTGTATTTTAATGTTAAATTTAAAATGTAGTTTTGTTTTTCATGATTGTGGATCCAAGTCCTAGCAATGACGTATTTGAGATCGATCTGTTCTCCATTTCTTTTTTTAAAAATTTTCTTTTATTCTTTTTTCTAATTTTTTTTAAATTCTAAATTTTTTGTTTTATATATTTTTGTTTTAAAATTTGTTTGAAAACAATGTAATTAAAAGTTTTTTATTTGCATTTTTATATAATTTATTTTTATTTAAAAGGGGAACAAAATAAAGTAAAAATAAGTAACTAAGGGTATTTTAGACTTTTAATACTAAAAATCTAGTCAACGGTTAGTTTGGATGAAAGTCAAATGACGGTAAGAGATGTTTGTGTAATATTTGGTCAAATGTCCATATGTGTGTAATTAGGCCTAAACTCAGAGGATGTTTGTACAATTACTCCTTTAAAACATGTATTTACCTTCCTACTTGTTACATTTATTATTATACAATACCTTGACATGTGTACCTCTTATTTTTTGATATGTGTCTAATTAAATAATATATAAAAAAAATACATAAAATATTTTCCCCCTAGTATTAGGATATTGATGTAAAAGGACATATTTACCCTTCTATTTGTGACATATATGGATGTCAAAAAAACCTGATTCCGCGGGGACCCACCCCACCCCACCCCACCCTGCCACATACAAAGTGGGGTTTTACCAAAATAAATGAGTTCGAGGTGGGTTTAAGGCCAATTCCTATGCTCCGTTTTAGAAACAGGGCAGGGTTGGGATTTGATATCCTCACCCGGCCTCGTCCCGAACCCGTTTATTATTTATTTGTTAATAATATTAATATTTAATCAATGAAAAATTAAGATATAATTAAATAATATATATTTTACTTGTAATATTAAGATATAAAAAATTAACATTTATATTAGTTTCTTACATACTTTTTTTTTTTTAATTGTCTTATTATTAAGGATAAAGCAACTTGTAACTCTTTTGTGGTTTTCAAATTTTACTTTTCCTATTGTTTCTCGTTAATTATTTTTATGGATTTTACTCTATAGTCTATTATGAACATTTATTATTATTATTATTATTATTATTTTCCACCCTGACTTATGAGGTATTGGTCATTTTATACCCTCTAGTTTTAGTAATGGCCAAAATCCACCCTATAATTTCATTTAATAGTCAAAATACACCCTCCCGTCAGTGATCCGTTAGTCAACCGTTAAACTTTCAAAAAATAGAAGGGTAAATAGGTAACTTTACCCTAAAACATGAATTAAAATAATATATATATATATATTAATTAAAATAATAATAAAATAAACATTAAAATAAAATTAAAAAACTATCAAACTTTCTCTTTCCTAATTCGATCTCATCATGATCACCATTTCTCTGTTTTACTTTTCAGCATTACTCTATGTTCTCCACATCCCATCTCTCTCTCTCCCTTCCATCTATTTTGTCGCCGACGAGGAGAGCCGATCTCTTTCGCCGAGAGAAGATCGACTCTCTCTTCTCCTATTTCTCTCTCTTTTTTCTCTCCCATCTCTAATAGTGGTTGTGTGTAAGTTTGGGTTTGTTTGGCCACTGGAACGGTGGTTTGGATTTGAGTGTTAGCTGTTGATTTTAAGGGTGGTTGGGGTTGTGTTTAAGTTTGGGTTTTGTTTGGCCACTGTGATTGTGGTTGGATTTGAGGGTGGTTGTTGATTTTAGGAATAGTGGGAGTTGTGTTTGGGTTTGGGTCTTGTTAAAAAAATTTCCAAATTTTATGTTGTGAAAAAAAAATTCAGATTTTGTTTTGTGAAAAAAAAATTCATATTTTGTTTTGTTCAAACAAAAATTACAAATTTATTTTTTTGAACAAAAATTTCTGATTTTGTTTTGTTCAAATAAAAAATCCAGATTGATTTTGTTCAAAGAAAAATTCCATATTTTATTTTGTTAATTTTTTTTTCCAGATTTTGTTCCATTGAAACAAAAATTCATTCCTAAAGATTATAGATTTTGGTACTAATATAGAGAAAATGTGAGGCACATTAGTATATTTGACATCGTTAGCTGGTGAAACATCAACAAAGTTGAACTAGTCAGGCACTAAATCATCATGTAGTACACAAATTGATCTTGACATTGTCATCTAGACCTCAAGAGCATCTCTTTCTGTTAGCTTGATTTCTAGAAAACATTATTTGGTTCTAGTAGGGTGTGGGTGTAGGCGTCAGTGTGGGGCACCAATGGTGGTGATTTCAGGTGGGGATGGACTGGGTTGTGGTCGTTTGTGTGTGGGGTTGGGTGGGTTCGATTCCAAATCTAGGTTGGATCTGGAATATGAAGATATTGATTTATTTATTTTTTTCGATCAGGTGGTTTGATTTTTTTTTTTTTAGGTTTCCATAATAGGATGTTTCTAGGTTTGATTTTTTTTTTTTCTGGTTTTGATTTGTATTTTCGTTTGGGTTTCAGGTTTCCAAATCGATGATTTAGTGGTGTGTTGAATGTTGATGATTTTTTTTTTCTGGGTTTGGAATATGAAGAGGTTGATTTTTTTTTTTTTTTTTTTATAATTATCTCCATCGTCCATCTCTAAGATTGATGGCTGACATTGAATCTGAAGATGATGTTGAATTATTATTTTTTAATTTTTTTTTTAATTTTAAATGAAAAACTGAAAAAGAGACATAGAAGGGTATAATAGTATTTTTCATGAAAAAGTTAACAAAAGGTGTAAAATGGCCATTACTGAAAGTAGAGGGTGCAAAATGACTAATACCTCATAAGTCAGGGTGGAAAATAATAATATCCCTTATTATTATTTTGTTGGTATTGAGTTTATTCAAAATATAAGAATTTATTTTATTAAAAATTGTTGTTTGTATTGCTCAAAAACAATTTGGTTCGAATTTGCAAGAGACAGAAAAACAATAAACAGAAACCACACGTTAAGGAAATCAAGGCCTGTGTTTCACACGGTGTCCTTAAGACAATTTCACCGGCTAACACCGTCTATGTATGGCGATTGTCTCTCAGGATATAATGATTTAACAGTGGAAGTGCATAGCACGAACCACTTTCAGCAATTCAAATTGAATTCGAACTTACCAAGATACAAAGAACAGAAGAACCGGAAAGAGAACAATTATGTAGCTCTATATTTCGTGATTTTAGAATATTGAATTATGAGGAATAGACTAAGGTTTTAAATAGAAAACTTAATCAGTTGGATTGATATGGAAATACTTAATTATTACGGTTTTAATGATAAAGGAAAATAATTAAGGAATAATCTTCCAAAAGATCTCTTTCTAATTAAACACTGATTCTGATTACTTAGTGATCAAGTAAGTATCAGAATCCAAAACGGAAATCAATTCTTTCCTTAATCCAATTAATTTCCTTAAACCAAAACCGAAATTAACTCTTTTGTTAATCCAAAATGGAGATTAACCTTTCCTTATCAATAAACCGTCTCACTTAGGGAAAAATAAAATAGTAGCAAAAAGTTAGTTGTACTCTGAGAGCCTCTATGCTACACATTTTGATAAGCTACTATCACACAACCATTTATATGCCACTTATAAGTGTTTTCCCCAACCAATGTGGGATGCACATTTTTCCCTACACAATGGGCTTACTTTGAGACTTAATTTCTCATTCACCCATTAATCATTTTGTGAGTTTGAGTATACCACTTCGATGCTCTCATAGAGGAGAATTCGAATCTACATTGATCTTCCATTTTCATGAAATCAATCATTCCCAAATAATGCTCTCAAAATGTGTGTTCATCACAAAATTTCCAACAATCCCCCACATGAATGAAATTGACCTAGGAGACACGAGAGATGACTTGGTAAGTTCAAACGGTCGAAACCTACATAGGATAGGTAGGTGTTACCCTTTGAACCTTCCCTCGTAAAGGTATGCTTACTTTACTGGCTGATCAGTAGATATGATATCCTTGAACTATTCTGTCGTTTATGTAAACGATAGCACACCTCATATAGGCATCTTCCAGACCCAATTTGGTTCTCATTGTTATGTTCGTTTTGGCCATGAACATGTGCCTGGTTCTGTGAGAGTCGTTGGAGAATATAGCCCTTTATTATTCTCTTTTTGAAGCGGCCTCACTTCTCTTTCACATAGGTGATTCTTAATTAAGAGTAATCTGTGTAGGGATTCCCGTTTTGTTGATTGGCTTATTTCGTGGTCAAACCACATGTTGGGGTTTTGAATGTAAGGGTAGTCCAAGTGTTTAGTGTTGAAGATCAAAGGCCCTTCCATGACCTCAAGATACAAGCACGCCAAAGGTATAATCTCTTGTGCTTGTTTTTCTTTGAAGAGATTTAGTAGCACACACACACTTAGCATTCTTGCTATGATTGCATACTTGCTTATTTTTATGTGCATCTCTTCACATGTCACTTTACACACTAGCACATTGGTTGATATATCTTGTTGTGTGTATATGTGCCTTATAATTCGTTTCCCGACATTGTTCGGAAACGTCCGCGCTTGCACTAATGAGTGCTTGTTTCGCGCGAAGACCGCCTATGGAGAATGCCCTTGGCTTCTCTTTGTTTTCACACCATTGTTGGTGATCGGCGGTATGTCGGCGGCCTGGCCACCGACTGAAACCGCCGTTTCAGTCCAGATTGGTCTGAAGCAATTATGCGGTCAAGATCGGCGGTCACGCCGCCGTTCGAAACCGCCGTACATACCTGATCGATTTTAATCCCTCGGGTTGATTCGGCGGTTGGATCGGCGGTCACGTAACCGCCGATGAAACCGCCGTTAATGCTCTGTTCTTCACGAGCTCAATTCAGCGGTCGTCATCGGCGGCCAGGCCGCCGATTGAAACCGCCGAACGGTGCGTTTCAGGGGCAAAAGTGTCTTTTCACATGCCCAAATTCTTGATGTCTATAAATATCTTGTTTTCTCAATCTCTGAATAATTTTCTTGAGCAATTAGAACCCTAATCTTTCAAGAGAGATTTTTGAGAAAAATCAATCAAGAACCTATCTTTAAACACTCAAATCAATTCCCTTTTGCATCAAATTTCATATTTGATCTTCTATCCTTCATAGAATTGATCCATGCATGGTTTTGAATCATCACATCTTATTTGGTATGTCTTCACTAATTTCATATTACTTTAGTGTTTTTCATATTAATACATCTCTTTAATTACTTGTATGCTTTTGATTATATGCTAGATACAAGTTAGAGATTATTTTGTGATGAAATTAATTGAGTGTTTTTGTGATAGCTATTAGGTTTTTAATTCTTGATTAGCTAAGCTATTTGACATGTCATTTAGCAATTGATATCTAGGGTTGATTAAATTGATTATATCATCATCCTAGATAAGCATCTAAGGTTACCTAGCCTTGTTTGTTATTTGAATATTCATATATATATTCACATAGGTTGTTTCTCTTCTTAGAGAAGTAAGTCTTGAGGCTAAGAGTGCTTAGGCCTCAAGCAAATTGGAATAGGGTTGCTAATAAGGCCCGCTGGGTAGAAGTGAGGGGTTACAGACCGGAATGTTAGACGAGGTCTACATAGGTTGTAAACTTCATTTCAATTAGTGATTTCGAGTTCCGAGTGTGGCGCACTATACAGCCCGTGTTTTTCCCAGTGGTTGGGTTTCCACGTATACATCAAGTGTTATTTAAATTCCGCACTATATTACACTTGTATGTATTTTTGACTAGTAGGGGCATTTTCGTAAAATTGACTTGCATGCGAAAATTGGGTAATAATAGCTAAAATCTATTCACCCCCCCCCCCCCCCCTCTAGCTTTATATTGAACAACACTCCTCGAGTATTTTAATAACTTTCAATTGGTATCAGAGCGGGTTCCTAGATATACTTAGTAGTGATCCTAGCTCATTTTAGGTGTGTTGTGCATTTGTGTGATTTTTGCTCATTCATACATTTGCATACATTTCATTATTCATTTGATACAATGAGTGGATTCGGTGGCAACCATGAGGGTGCTTCAAGCACACGGCCACCCCTCCTCACCGGCATAATTACTCCCATGGAAAGGGAAGATGGAGGCATATGTGTGTCAAATCCATGATAGGGCATGGATGGCCATTGAAGATGGATATTCGCCTCCTATGATGACTCCCACGGATGGAGGAGAAGAAGTGCTCAAGCCTAAGGCACAGTGGACACAACCTGAGTTTGAGTTGTCCAAGTGGAATCAAAAGGCGTGGCACGCCCTCATATGTGCAGTGGATGAAAATCAGTACAAACTGATTCAGAACACTAAGATAGCCAAGGAGGCATGGGACATCTTAGAGGTTGCACACGAGGGAACCGAGTAATGTGAAGGACTCCAAACTTCAAGTCCTCCAAACTCAATTTGAGACACTTAGGATGGAGGAGAATGAGTGCTTCAACGACTTCGAGATTAGGTTGATGGACATTGTCAACCAAAGTCATCAACTTGGTGACCCTTACTCTGATAGAAGGATCAAGCAAAAGATAATGAGATCGCTTCCCGAGAGGTTTGAGTCTAAGGTGACGGCTTTAGAAGAAAATAGTGATTTTAAGGACATGAAGCCGAGCGAGGTAATAGGTAGACTTCTCGCCTACGAGTCTAGGAAGGGTCCTAGCTCCACTCCTTCAAAGAAGCAAAAAGGGATTACTTTGAGAGCTTCCAAGGTTGAGAAGGAGGACAAGGATGACTCGGATGAAGACATGGCACTTTTAATGAGAAAATTCAAGAAGTTTGTAAAATTCGAGAAGAAGGGTCATGCATCCAAAGGGCAAGAATTGAAGAAAGGGTTCCTTTCAAGAAGGTTGAGCATAGGCAAGAGAATAGTGAAAGGAAAGGGATCCAATGCTATGAGTGTTGGGCATAGGTCATATCTCACTAGATTGTGGGAATTTGAAGAACAAGAGAAAAAATGATGGCCGCCATTTGGAGTGAAAGTGATGACTCCGAAGAAGGAGATAAGTCATCAAGTGATGATGAGCTTATCAATAACTTCAAGGCATTGGGTGCCAATTGTGAAGAAAAATTGTTGGTAAGAATTCCGTTGCTAGTGATCCCATAGAAGAGAAAGTCGAAGAAGTAGCTCTAGAGGAGAGTAGTTTGCTTCGCATTGGGATATGGCACTTATTGACTCAAGAGATCAAGGTGAAGGTCTTGATGAGGAATTGGATCCATAAGAGAGGAGGAGAGCCTAGAAGATGACACTAGTGGAGATGACTCCTTATCTAACTCTACAAATGGAAATGTAGAGAATATGGATATGCATAACTTTATAGTCAATGTTGAAAGCTCCATGAAGAAGAAAGATAGATTTCTAAGGATTTTAGAGGAAGAAAATCTAGAGCTTACAACATACAATGACCTCCTAAGAAGCAAGTGGAGAAAATGGATCTTAAGGACAACTTTGAAAGTTTTGAAAGCTCTAAGTTAAAGAATGAAAAGAGATTCAAAGGTTAAAGGAAGAACTACTTAGGCTTTCACACAAGTTGATCACTTGAATGATGAAGTGATAAGATCCATGGTGGAAGAAGACAAGCTAAAGATGAGCTAGCTTTGTCTAAGAGGATGAAGAGGGTTTGAAGAGAGAGCTTGTTGAAGCCAAAGAGTCATTGACTAGAATGACCACAAGCACCAAGAAACTTGACAACATACTTGTGTAGGAAAAGCCCTTGTGCAAAAGAGGTCTTGGATTCGAAGTGAGCAAGGATTGCTCTATTCCTAAGAAGACCGTCTTTGTGAAGAGTTTGGGTAAGATAGAAGCGTCACCGGTGCAAACTCCTAGAAGAAGTTAGAACTAGGACAATGTTCGAAAAATGCACAAGTGAAGGTGGTGAAAACGAGACACCCCAAGCTCAACGGATTAGAGCCTCTCGAGTCATCTCTCCTCAACAAATGACTCACTATGAAAAGAGGCAAAACATGCTACCTAATCCAAGGAGGCAACCCATTCCGGTTCAACCAAATAGAAGACATGAACCGACTCAACACCAAGGAGACATCAAATGCATGATGAGTCTCCAATGACTTCACAAGAACATGGTATGAATTCTTACTTTGTACCAACTTGTCATTATTGTGGTGTTTTTATGGGCATATTAGGCCTAAGTGCTTTAAGTACATTAACCATTGTAGGATTGATAGCATGATAAAGAAAAAGAGGCTAAGAAGAGCCCATTTGCATGAGCCTAGGAAATCTTTTGTCAATAATCCTAGGTTAGTGAATGACATGCAACCTTTGTCCACTAAAGAAAAATGTTATATCTATGTGGATAAGGAAAAATGAACCCGCCCTTGCTACGAGACTAACAAGTCTCAATAGGTTCAACTAAGTCCAATGGACTTGGTAGGTCCATAGGACCTCATGCCCTTCATTATTAATGAGATAATACTAACCCCATATGGGGAACTCAAGCAAAGAGAGCTATTTTTGCATTCTTGTCACTTGCAAAAAATTTGAAAAATCTTATGCTTCTTGTTGATTGCTTGAGTAAGCTTGGTTGCACATATGTATATTGTTTTCAATTCAATAAGTGTGAACCTTGCTTGTTGTTTACAATCCATGTCATATTTATGTTCAAACATGCATTTGGGACTAGGAGATGTATGTAGGAAGTATGATTTGAATGACCTATGATTATCTCCATGACATGATGATTCTTAAATAACATGCTAATGTCTTATGAAAAGCATGAAATTCATGTACATGCTCAAATGAAAAGCATGAATTGATAATTGCGTTCTTAAATGCAAAAACTTGTGTGAAAAAGCTAATGAGACTCAAATGAAAAAGGATCTAGTATCCATTCAAGGATTTTACAATCCAATGTCTCTCTTTCTTTATTGGTTGAACATGTCTACTATCATACGGGTTTCATTCCCGGAAAAATCAAATAGGGTGCAAAGTTGCTCATGACATGTTTAGCTTATAAAGTTGGATATAGTTGTTCTTAAATTGAAATCAATGAAATTTCTATATCCTTGCTTCTCTCATGACAATGGTGAAATTGGTTTGAATTCCTATTAGAAACCTTTGTCATTTGCTTTGCCAAATACCATGGTATTTTGGACTTGAATGCAATATGTCTTGTATGCAAAGCATTTTGTTTCACACATTTTATCTAATAATCTCCTCGTTTCTCTCCGATTAATTGAGATTGCATAAAGTGACTTATATTGATTATGCATATACTAGAATGCTACTATCTCTCTTTGCCTTGAGTGACCCGGTTGGGGTACTACTCCTTTGTCTATTCATGACAAAAAGGGGAGTATATGTGGTAAGGGGAGGTGCAAATTGTTGTAGCAATTGGTGCACATTGGGGAGAATATACATTGAGGGGGAGTAACCCTTTGAGGGGGAGCATTGCATTCATCATACATTGCATGATGTTGTGTTTAATTTCTTAGAAATGCAAATGCTTGTTTATGTCCTCACTTGATTCATCTCACTTTTACTTGTTTCGGAAAGTTTAGAAACCTTGTTTCAGGGAATGATTGTTCTACAAGAGATTGAAGACTTCAAGTTTTATTTTTATATATCTCTTTGTATTGTAGAAAATCTTCATTGACCCATAGGTTTATTTTGTTGTGAGGAATCAATGTGAGTGGTGGTTTGTGTCCGAAATAGCCAAAGGGGGAGATTGTAAGGATTCCCGTTTTGTTGATTGGCTTATTTCGTGGTCAAACCACATTTTGGGGTTTTGAATGTAAGGTAGTCCAAGTGTTGTGTTGAAGATCAAAGGCCCTTCCATGACCTCAAGATACAAGCACGCCAA
The DNA here is from genome assembly GCA_008009225.1 of Acer yangbiense. Taxonomy (NCBI): domain Eukaryota; kingdom Viridiplantae; phylum Streptophyta; class Magnoliopsida; order Sapindales; family Sapindaceae; genus Acer; species Acer yangbiense. Next base: position 38,276,911 of record CM017762.1, read on the forward strand.
GGTATAATCTCTTTGTGCTTGTTTTTCTTTGAAGAGATTTAGTAGCACACACTCACTTAGCATTCTTGCTATGATTGCATACTTGCTTATTTTTATGTGCATCTCTTCACATGTCACTTTACACACTAGCACTTTGGTTGATATATCTTGTTGTGTGTATATGTGCCTTATAATTCGTTTCCCGACATTGTTCGGAACGTCCGCGCTTGCACTAATGAGTGCTTGGTTTCGCGCGAAGACCGCCTATGGAGAATGCCCTTGGCTTCTCCTTGGTTTTCACCATTGTTGGTGATCGGCGGTTATGATCGGCGGCCTGGCCGCCGACTGAACCCGCCGTTTCAGTCCAGATTGGTCTGAAGCATTATGCGGTCAAGATCGGCGGTCACGACCGCCGTTCGAAACCGCCGTTCATACCTGATCGATTTTAATCTCTCGGTTTGATTCGGCGGTTGGATCGGCGGTCACGTAACCGCCGAATGAAACCGCCGTTAATGCTCTGTTCTTCACGAGCTCAATTCAGCGGTCGTCATCGCGGCCAGGCCGCCGATTGAAACCGCCGAACGGTGCGTTTCAGGGGCAAAAGTGTCTTTTCACATGCCCAATTCTTGATGTCTATAAATATCTTGTTTTCTCAATCTCTGAATAAGTTTTTCTTGAGCAATTAGAACCCTAATCTTTCAAGAGAGATTTTTGAAAAAATCAAATCAAGAACCTATCTTTAAACACTCAAATCAATTCCCTTTTGCATCAAATTTCATATTTGATCTTCTATGCCTTCATAGAATTGATCCATGCATGGTTTTGAATCATCACATCACATCTTATTTGGTATGTTCTTCACTAATTTCATATTACTTTAGTGTTTTTCATATTAATACATCTCTTTAATTACTTGTATGCTTTTGATTATATGCTAGATACAAGTTAGAGATTATTTGTGATGAAATTAATTGAGTTGTTGTTTTGTGATAGCTATTAGGTTTTTAATTAATCTTGATTAGCTAAGCTATTTGACATGTCATTTAGCAATTGATATCTAGGGTTGATTAAATTGATTATATCATCATCCTAGATAAGCATCTAAGGTTACCTAGCCTTGTTTGTTATTTGAATATTCATATATATTCACATAGGTTGTTTCTCTTCTTAGAGAAGTAAGTCTTGAGGCTAAGAGTGCTTAGGCCTCAAGCAAATTGGAATATGGTTGCTAATAAAGGCCCGCTGGGTAGAAGTGAGGGGTTACAGACCGGAATGTTAGACGAGGTCTACTAGGTTGTAAACTTCATTTCAATTAGTGATTTCGAGTTCCGAGTGTGGCGCACTATACAGCCCGTGGTTTTTCCCAGTGGTTGGGTTTCCTCCACGTATACATCAAGTGTTATTTAAATTCCGCACTATATTACACTTGTATGTATTTTGACTATAGGGGCATTTTCGTAAAATTGACTTGATGCATGCGAAAATTGGGTTAATAGCTAAAATCTATTCACCCCCCCCCCCTCCCCCCCCCCCCCCCCCCCCCCCCCTCTAGCTTTTCTGAACACGCCTCGAGGAATTTTAATAACTTTCAATAACTGATTACTCTGCCTGGATTTCCATTGCTTGGAATTTCGTGCGCATAAGACATGATCATTAAAATATAGTTAACATTGTTCCCTACGGGCATCACTATTTCATCATAGGAATAAGGGACTTGATGGTAAACCCACAGTAATCCAACTAAGTCTT